>CAKNYM010034577.1:0-11841 GCA_932195095.1 Andricus curvator
GGGCGATGGGGTCGCCACATCCCTATTATTATTATTATTATTATTATTATTATTATTATTATTATTATTATACCATTAAGCCATTTCCCTTTCGGGGTAGGCGTGACTTGCTCGGATGGAAAATAGTAGTGTGTATATGTGTATATAGGTATAAAGTAGGTAGGTATATAGGTATGAGGTAGATAGGTATATAAGCGTTAGGTATAGATATTTTAGATTGATCTGCAATTCTCGTGTTATTTATTTAAATGACACGTTTATTCCGCAATACTGCTCCTACCCAGGTTGCTGATCAATCTCTCTAGCGATCACCCCAAGTGAAGAGCCTCACAAAATTGTTATGTGTGGTTCCCCACCTGGACCCATTTAGTATCCAAGGTCTTTGTTTCAGGCGTCATTCACTCTATTGCCACTCTGTTTACAAACTATTTGTCGCCACACTTTTCTGTCCTGGCATACTACTCTAGCTTCCTTCACGTCCATGCATTTCTTCATGCAAGCTCTTGTGTTTCTATGGCTTCTTATGTCTCTTCGGATTAAGGTCTCCTTTACAGATTCTAACCATTCTTTCGGCGGTCTACCTCTGGGGATTCTGTCATTTACTTTACCTTTATCTGATAAACGTTTATTTTTCCCAGATAACAATGCGTGCGACGCACGTCACCCGCATTTCGTGATTCTCATGCAATGCGTGCGAGAACGCGTGCATCTCGCCAGCAATATATGATTTTCACTTAGCTGCGAGCGTTATGAGTCGCATTTCGCTAGCACGGAACATGGGCACATGCTGCGAGCTTTATGAGTCGCATTTCGTCATCATGAAGATGCGTGAAAATTAACTTATATTAAAAAAATTTCTTAATCAATTGAATTTATTTTTCAACTTGTTTTTAAATTACATGCATTGGTTTAAATTAAAAAATTTCAATAATTCTAATCGCAAATAAATTTTAAGTGAAATTTATTTTTTCTTTGCACTTTTAATTTGTAATATTTATGAAGAATGATCGAATAATATTAAAAATGATATGCAGTTAAAAATTTAATTTATGTTCACATAAATTTTAATTTCCGACATCAAAATCACATAGAATTAGTATATGTGCGAATTTGAATATTTGTAAAACGCGCGGATCAGTGGCGCGTCGTGTAATATATATTATCTCCGTCTCCGTTCGTCAGGTTCATTTTCCTTCTACACGACAGTCTACTGTTCACACACGCTATCACACACGTTATCAACTTTATGACGCCTGACCAGCGTTGGTTTTTGTAAAAGTCAGTAAAAGAGTTTTTTCGGCATCTGCCGAAAAATGTTACTATCGTGTTTTATATCCGGTATTCCGAAAATTAATAGACTTGTGGTAAGTACAATCGAAAAAATATATAACCAGTAAGATAAACCTAACCTATCTTTTTTATGGTAAAGCAAAATAATTTACTGACTTTTCCCAGATTTTACGACCGGCAAAATGGGCTCTTTGGTTTATTGGACGTATACAAATATTAATATTACATAATTTATTATTTTTAGAGCATAACTAATCACGATGTGCGAGCGATATGCGTCGCACGCGTGACCCGCACGACATGCGAGCGATATGCGTCTCAATTGATGACACATATGTCTGCGTTGGTGAGTGCATCTCGTGCGTGTTGATCGGCACGACGTGCGTACATAATGCGTCGCATATTGCTCGCATTTTGTTATCTGGGCTTATTTGGTCAGTCGTTCATTTTTCATTCTTTCAAGATGTCCGAACCATCTTAACTGATTTCTTTCCCATATGTCAACTAGTGTCTCTCCTGTACCACATTCTTTGAGGATTGTCTCGTTTCGGACTTTGTCCATCAGTGTTTTCCCGCATATTATGCGCAGAGGTTACATGCCGATCGCGTTAATTTTACTCCTGTCCTTTTCTTGACAGGTCCATGTCTCGCTACCGTATAGTACAGTCGGTACGAATATAGAATTATGTATTGCCATTTTAGCTTTTTTTGATATGTTTTTATTTGTTAGGATGGGCCCTGCTCTATCGATAACCTGCTTACCCTTATTTATGCGCCTATCTAACTCCCCATCTATTTTTCCGTCGCTAGTGAATAGACTACCTAGATATACGTACTTGTCAACTTGTTCTAATCTCTCATCATTTGGGACAATTTTGCATATTGTTTGCTTACTTTTTCCCTCAAACACCATGATTTTTGTTTTATTTACATTAATTTTGAGGTCCATGTTCTTTATGCTTGTATTAAGTTTATTCAACATTCTTTGCAAGTCCTCGATTGATTCTGCCATAACAATTTTGTCATCTGCGAAAGATAACCCACGTACCTTGACTGTTTCGAGATCTACACCTTCTTCATCGAAGAGGGCAGTTCTGAGGCACTTATCCATGAATATGATAAATAGCCACGAGGACATAACGCATCCTTGTTTCACGCCTTGCATAATATCGAACCAGTCACTCAGTTTCCCATTTACCCTTACACTCACTTTACTACCTGTATATATTGTTTTTATTGCTTGTAGGAGCCCTCCATTTACTCTGTACTCTTTAAGGACTTCCCAAAGTTTATTTCTATTTACTTTGTCAAATGCTTTTTCTAGGTCAATAAATGCACAGAAAACTTTCTTTCCTACTCTCAAGCTTTTTTCTGTGATCTGTCTTAGGCTAAATATCTGATCTGTACATGATCTTCCTGGCATAAATCCACTTTGGACTTCCCATATATTTTCTTCTGTGATTTCCATTACCCTACGAATAAGTATCTTTGAGTATATTTTACTTACGGTACTTATTAGGCTGATACCTCTGTAATTACTACAGTTGCTTTTATCTCCCTTTCTTTTGTATATTGGTACGATAATCGCTTTTCTCCAATCGTTTGGGACTTCCCCCGCCTCGATACATAAATTTATCAAATCGCACAACCTGTGAGGTATGTACTCGCCACCGTATTTAAGCATTTCAGCGCTAATACTGTCTACGCCAGCAGCCTTACCGTTTTTTAAGTTCTTAATTATATCTCTCACCTCAATAACACAGACTTTTTCAATTGGGTTTTCTAATGCATTATGTTCTATGTCGCAGTTTTGTTGTCCTATATCTTCACCTCCTAATAGTTCTTTATAAGATTCTTTTAAAGCGTCTACTATCTCGTCTATATCATATAGCATTTCACCTTTGCTGTTTCTCATGCTGGCAAACTCTGTACTTTTACTTTCCTTCAACTGTTTATATAATAGTTTCATAATTCCTTCAAAGTATTTTTGTATTTTGTTCTCTTCTTCTGTTCTGATTTTTTCTTTACTCTCCTTGACTAGTCATTAAACTTTCCTCTTTTTGTCTTTGTAATCATTTTCGAGTCTATTTCTCTCCTCATCGCTAAGACCTGTCATGTTTAATGTTCTCTCGTGCGCTTTTTTCTTTTCTTTCTGGGCTGCTTGAATTTCATTATTCCACCACGCATCACCAGACTTTCTTACTACCACTGCCGTACCACACACTTCAACTGCAGTTTTAACAATGATATCCCGTAACAAAGTCCACGTGCCCTCTATATCTTTATTGGTTATAAGCGCTTCCCAAGTTGCCCTATCTATGCGTTCGCTTAACTTATTTTGAAACTCTATTTGCACTTTCGGTTTCTGTAAATTTTCAATCTTTATTCGAGTTTGTTTCGTTTTTTTGTTCTCTTTCTTCTCCATTCCCGCCGTAAGTTTATGTTAGAGACTAAAAGGTAATGATCAGTATTGTATTCGGAACCCCTCATGACTCGTGTATCTTTGACTAGTTCTCTTACTCTTTCATCCGCAATAACGAAGTCAATTACACTGCGGTTATTTCTTTTACACCAGGTGTACTTGTGGATCATTTTATGTCGAAACCAAGTATGGGTAATAAATAGGCCCTTTTCTAAGCATAAGCTAACTAATTTTTCCCCGTTATAATTTTTTCTTGTTGGATCCCCAAAATTACCTAGCACCCTTTCTGTATCTGTATCCTGGTGTTGGACGCCGACCCATCCGTTCATATCTCCTAGCAGAATTATTCTTTCACCTTGATCGCAAGTACTTATTGTGTCATTTAAAGTGTCCCAGAAAGCGTCTTTGACTTCTCGCGGCTCACTGTCAACTGGGGCTTAGCACGCTATGATAAATAATCTTCTGATTCCTACCTTCATTCCAGCCCACAACAATCTGGAAGATACAAAATCATGATCTTTGAGATGTTTTCTTGCTTTTTCATTCATAATTAAGGCGCTTCCTCAGGCTTGATTTTTAGCCCATGTATTCGTTGATCCCATTTTCCTCCTACACGGATGAATTGTTTGATGTAATATTTTAACCACATAATCTCAATGGCATAATGCATAAAACTAAAGTCTTCGTTTTTTGAAAAACGGTCTTGTTTTTTTGTTTTTTTAATTAATTGAAAATCTGCTTCATTTATGCGCCTGGAAACGAGCAATCCGCCGCCGGGAAAGCGCGCACAGTACACTCGAAAGCAGGCGCTTCAAAGTAAATGGAAAACCCTCCTCTAATTCACCGTGAACTTTTTCGAGGATGCTTGAACCCAGGGGGTCGGTCGTAACTCCTCCGTCCTTCCCATTGTTGCCGTGCGACACGATTCGAGCCGCTTGAACGAAATTAATAATTAGTCAAATATTTGCAGAAATTGAATTTTAATATGCTGCATTGGGTTCGTTACATAATTACGAGACGATCAAAAAAAGATAGAAAAAAAATCGGTTAACCCGTTCAATTTCTGTTGGGAGTTTTCCTTATTTTTGCATTTTATTTAAGATTACCTTCAATACTGAGAATATTGACAGATTTTCCTAATCCTTTTTTCCATTTTTTTCAATTATATCATTTTAAAATTTTATCAGCTAATACAAATATCATCGATCCATGTTTTCTTCAATTTTAGAGATATTCTAGAGTATTCTAGAGTATTTTAGAGATTTTTTAGAGTATTCATTGTCGGCGGGTGATTTTCATTGGTCTTTATCGAAAGACAAGAGCAGATTCCAGGAGATCAGATAATTGCACATCGGAGTAATTCGTTAATTACTCCATTCATGATTAATCAATTCATTATTGCTTCCTCATAGATGGGGGTTTGTAATTACCTGAATAGGCTGGATCGGGAATTTACTATTCAAAATCACCTACAGCCTGCTATCTGTAACAGATTTTCAATTTTTGGCAGAAGTGATCAGCGATAGTTGCACAACAGCGTCCATTGATTAGATTTTGTAATTTTTGTCATTTTCTATTTTTTGTATCAATAAACAAAGATAAAAAATGGGACATTTGATAATTATTATTTTCTATCTTCAAGTCAGTGACGTAATTAATCACATTCTCACCAAAATTAATAACGAAGTATCCGAAGAATATAAATAATGCACACGATATCGAATTTAATTGTTATAAACGAATGATATTAACAAAATGTTAACATATTGGCAATTTAGCTTGCAAAGTATATTTGTAAGGTGAAATTGCTTGATTTTGTCAACAGGGTCATGTTTGTTCATTAAAATGTGTTGCATGGTATAATTTGTTTACTTTATAAACAAATTATGTAAACAAATGCATTTTTAAGGCGCTTTTTGGCAGAAAGGAATCGTTTTTCATTCTTAGTACTTTTAAATTATCTGTGTGGTAATATTTAGTGATTATGACTGGTCATTCGATATTATTTGTTTATTCTGTAAACAAATTTTATAAACAAATGCATTGTTTGGTCAATTATATGCAGAAAGCAGTAGTTTCTTTGTAATCGCTTTCAAATTAAACAAGAGGCGATGTTTATCCACGAACAATTGTCAATCGATATTATTTGTTTTTGTTGTAAACAAATTTTATAAAAAAATGCATAGTTTGACCATTTATAGATCGAAAGTGATCGCTTTTCTTTCTACTCGTCTGCAAATGATATAAGTGATGATATTTAGTGACAAAGAATTGTCACTGGATATTTTTTTTTCTAAACAAATGTTTAAAAAAAATGCATAATGTGATCATTTATAGAAAGAGAGTAATTGTTTTTCTGTCTAGTCGTCTTCAAATTACAAAAATTTTGATGTTTAGTGATGAAGAATTGTCAATCGATATTCATTTTCGTTTATGTTATAATCAAATTTTATAAACAAATGCACAGTTTCGGCACGTAAAGATAGAAAGTGATCGTTTTTCTTTCTAATCGTCTAAAAATTACATGAGTGACGATATTTAGTGACAAAGAATTGCCAAAGAATTGAAATATTATTTCTTTATGGTACAACCAAATTTAAGAAACAAATGCATAGTTTGACCATTTAGAGATAGAAAGTGATCGTTTTTCTTTCCAATCGTCTGAAAGTGTCTTCAAAGTGGAGGAAGAATGATTTCCAAAAATGGATCCTGAAAGTATTGAAATGATTGCCAAAGATTTCAGTTTTAATTTTCTGCAAAAAAAATGCATTCTCAACTTTTAATATTATAGTAACTTAAAAGTATTCAGTAAAAATAAGAGTATAAAAAGTATACAAAGGTATAAAAATTGCAACTACAATTGTAAAAATTCACATTTCGAAGAAAAAAGATGTTCATCTTAAATAAAGAGCCGTTTAATTCAGCAAAGAAGACGGATTTCAAACAAAAAAGTTGATTTATTAAATAAAAAAGATTAATTTTTGACCAAATAGTTGCGTTTTGAACCAAGAAAGATTAAATGTCAAGTAAGAAGATTGATTTTCTACAAAAGTATATTATTAAATTAATTTATTTAGTTTTTAACAAACTTTCAAGGAAAAAAGTGAAATAATTTTTATTCTTAATTTAAAGGAAAAAAAATTCTTCAATTTTGATGTTTTTTATTATTATCTCAAATATCTGTACAAAATTAATTTTCAACAAAAAAAAAACAAGTTTAAAAAAATAATTTTTCAACAAAATAATTAAAGATATTTTCTTGTAAAAGTACAAAGTACCTATCAGACCTGTATCTCAATCCAAGATATCAATCTTCACAAAAATTTCTTGATTGCAGCTCTTTTACTTTTCCAGATATGGTGGACAGAAAAAAGTTATACACACACGGAAATTTTTTAAGAACTTCATTTTCGGTCTCCTGGGGTCGAATTATATCAAAATATATCAAAAAGTATATTCTAAAATTCAGGTAATTGCAAACCCCCATCTATGAGGAAGCAATAATGAATTGATTAATCATGAATGGAGTAATTAATGAATTACTCCGATGTGCAATTATCTGATCTCCTGGAATCTGCTCTTGTCTTTCGATAAAGACCAAAGAAAATCACCCGCCGACAATGAATACTCTAAAAAATCTCTAAAATACTCTAGAACACTCTAGAATATCTCTAAAATTGAAGAAAACATGGATCGATGAAAGGACCCCGCACCAAATGTACAGAAAAAAGCCTTATGATAAAAAATTGTAAAAAAAAATTTTTCTTGTATTTTCGAACCTGCAAACTAAAAATTCGAAATAAAAATGTCAGAAAAATTGACAGTTTTTAGACAAACACTTGTCCAAAGTTTCGATTTTTACATGTATTTTAATGGAAAAATGCTTATTTTAGCAAAATGTTTTTTTTTTCCTCAAAAACGCTATGATAGATTTGACTAAAACTTTTATATTTTGACGATCAGGCGGACCAAATCAAAAGATTCATACCCACGAACTAGAAAGAAGAATGATTCTTCGGGTATACAGCATGTTTTTGGGGGTGTTTTTGTACCCTAAACATCCAAGTAGTAGTATACCACTAAATCCTCATTTCTTAGTAACTAAAATCAATAGAGATTTTTATTCAACTGCTACGGTATGAAACGACTTTTCAATAAGTGAAGTAAGCGTACATAGCAAGAATATGTTTTGACCTCATTTTAGGGGATGTTTTACCATCCCTTAAACAATGAGTCTGAAGTTTCTAACGCATTAATCAATAACGAAATAGTATATTGTGCTACAAGTTGAAAAAGCGAGAGATTTAAAACGAGTGCGAAGTTAGCTACCCTAGCGGAGCGAGGGTGGCTATCACACGAGTTTTAAATCGTCGCTTTTTCAATGTGTGGGACACGATACTTTTTCTATAATTTGTGCAAAAGTGCTAGTTTTTGTTTACCTGTTTTTTGTGTAAAAAGAAGGCGATTTTTTGTCGATTGAAGCAACAATGACAATGGCAATTATCAAAACCATGGCAATAATATGGCAGTAATAAGCTGTTTCTCACAATTGAATAGTTGGCCCATAAAGTTGAGGGCTTCAAAATTTCCGATTTTTCGTGAAAAAACACCAAGCACAGTATTTTCGGAGAAACTGACGGTGTTTTTTTGCTTTTGCCAAGTGACAAAAGTACATACAAAATACACAATTCGAGACTTTTCAGGAAATTGATTTTAGGTTAGGGACGACAGTCGGAAAATAGAATGAAGTTGGCTGCGCACGATGCACGAGTACACCCGAGGCAGCACGAACCCACCCGAAATAACATTTACTTTTGTCACTGTGCGTCACTTTTATCGCTGTCCATTTACTTTTTCCACTGCATCTGTCCACTTTTGTCACTGTTGCCCGGAAAGGTCGGCACTGCGCATGCGCCACGTCATCGACCAAAAATCGATCACTTTTTACACCAAAAACAGGTGGAAAAACTGGCACTTTTTCGCGAATTATAGAAAAAATAATTTTATTTTTAAATGCATGAAAGCTGCTATTTTATGACGGAAAATAGTCGCGTACAACCCTAAAAACTTCTTAAAGCACTTTCAACCCCTCATCAGATATAAAACTTACCCGAGCTACCCCTAAATATTTTTTACATTCAACAAAACCAACCTAATTCAAAAATCCGCCCAGTTTTTGCTGATAATAATTTCAATTGATGCCAAAGGAGCACTCATAAAGTGTCAACCCTTCAGCACATGTAGAACTCACCCCAGCCACCCCAGAATATTTTAAAGTTCAATAAAATCACCTAAATTCAAAAATACGCCAGGTTTTTCTGATAATGTTTTCAGTTGATGCGAAACTGACAAAAAAGTGTCTTAATCCCTCAGTACATATAGAACTCACCCCAGTTACCCCTAAATATTTTTAAAATTTAATACAATCACCCTAATTTCAAAGTACACCAGGATTTTTCTGAAAATGTTTTCAGTTGATGCCAAAGGGGAAACGTAAAGTCTGAACACCTCAGCGCATGTAGAAATCACCCCAACCACCCCCAAATATTTTAAAAGATCAATAAAATCACGCTAATCCCAAAGTACGCCAGGTTTTTTCTGACAATGTTTTCAGTTGATGCCAAAGAGGCAAGAAAATGTCACAACCCCTCAGCACATGTAGAACTCACCCCAGTCACCCATAAATATTTTTAAAATTCAATATAAACCCCCCAATTCTAAAATAAGCCAAAATTTTAATAATAATTTATTCAATTGATGCGAACGGGTCACACAAAAAGTCTCAACACCTCAGTACATGTGGAACTCATCCAAGTCTAAATATTTTTAAAATTCAACAAAACCAACCTTATTCAAAAATCCGCCCAGTTTTTGCTCATGATAATTTCAATTGAAATTAGGGTGATTGTATTGAATTTTAAAAATATTTAGGGGTGACTGGGGTGAGTTCTATATGTGCTGAGGTTTTGAAACATTTTTTTGCTCGTTTGGCATCAACTGAAAACATTTTCAGAAAAATCCTGGTGTACTTTGAAATTATGGTGATTTTATTGAACTTTTAAAATATTCGGGGGTGGCTGGGGTGAGTTCTACATGTGCTGAAGGGTTGAGACTTTATGTGTGCCCCTTTGGCATCAATTGAAATTATTATCAGCAAAAACTGGGCGGATTTTTGAATTAGGTTGGTTTTGTTGAATTTTAAAAATATTTAGGGGTAGCTGGGTGAGTTTTATATCTGATGAGGGGTTGAAAGTGCTTTAAGAAGTTTTTAGGGTTGTACGCAACTATTTTCTGTCATAAAATAGCAGCTCTCATGCATTTAAAAATAAAATTATTTTTCGTTATTAATTAATGCGTTAGGAACTTCATTCATTGTTTAAGGGATGGTAAAACATCCCCTAAAATTAGGTTAAAACATATTCTTGCTATGTACGCTTACTCCACTTATTGAAAAGTCGTTTCATACCGTAGCAGTTGAATAAAAATCTCTATTGATGTTAGTTACTAAGAAATGATGATTTACATATGTTACTTGAATGTTTAGGGTACAAAAACACCCCCAAAAACATGCTGTATACCCAAAGAATCGTTAATCTTTCTAGTTCGTGGGTATGAATCTTTTGAGTCGGTACGCCTGATCGTCAAAATATAAAAGTTTTAGTCAAATCTATCATAGCGTTTTTGAGGAAAAAAAAACATTTTGCTAAAATAAGCATTTTTCCATTAAAATACATGTAAAAATCGAAACTTCGGACAAGTGTTTGTCTAAAAATTGTCCATTTTTCTGACATTTTTCTTTTGAATTTTCAGTTTGCAGGTTCGAAAATACAAGAAAAAATTTTTTTTAGAATTTTTTATCATAAGGCTTTTTTCTGTACATTTGGTGCGGGGTCCTTTGTATTAGCTGATAAAATTTTAAAATGATATAATTGAAAAAAATGGAAAAAAGGATTAGGAAAATCTGTCAATATTCTCAGTATTGAAGGTAATCTTAAATAAAATGCAAAAATAAGGAAAACTCCCAACAGAAATTGAACGGGTTAACCGATTTTTTTCTATCTTTTTTTGATCGTCTCGTAATTATGTAACAAACCTAATGCAGCATATTAAAATTCAATTTCTGCATATTTGACTAATTATCAATTTCGTTCAAGCGGCTCGAATCGTGTCGCACGGCAACAATGGGAAGGACGGAAGAGTTACGACCGACCCCCTGGGTTCAAGCATCCTCGAAAAAGTTCACGGTGAATTAGACGAGGGTTTTCCATTTACTTTGAAGCGCCTGCTTTCGAGTGTACTGTGCGCGCTTTCCCGGCGGCGGATTGCTCGTTTCCAGGCGCATAAATGAAGCAGATTTTAAATTAATTAAAAAAACAAAAAAACAAGACCGTTTTTCAAAAAACGAAGACTTTAGTTTTATGCATTATGCCATTGAGATTATGTGTTTAAAATATTACATCAAACAATTCATCCGTGTAGGAGGAAAATGGGATCACCGAATACATGGGCTAAAAATCAAGCCTGAGGAAGCGCCTTAAACCGACCCCTTGGCTACGATTTGATTCACTACCTACTCCTGAACATATTTCAAAACCGCCTTTCAACACCCCATTTTCTATGTTTCTACTTTCGCAACCCTTTTTCTTCGTCTCAGGTACACATAAAATATCTAGTTTCCTAGCATGCATAGTTTCTCGTAGTTCTCTTACTTTAAGGTCATTCACTCCTCTAGCATTCCAACCACCCAGTCTCCATTCATCGCCTGAAACTCGAACTTTACGTTTACCGTGTATATGCATTTCGTCAATCAAAGTTTCAGTCCATTCCGAGGCTACTTTATTGTTTGTATTATTCATGTTTAGATTGTACACCCAACTATTACCTTTATGCGCGAAATTTGTTTTGTGAGCCGAAATCATGTCCAAGTTAAGTGATTCTTCGTCGTACCGTGGAGAGTCTAGTTGTAACGTTAGTCCCACCAAAACTTCTGTTACTGGGGTGGGGGATGGGGGGGGGGGGTGAGGACAGAGAAAGGAAACCGAGAGTCTCAATTGGTTGGTGATTTATGCTGAGAAGGTTACCAGTAGTGATGGGATATCGATATCGAAATATCGAAAATATCGATATTC
>CAKNYM010034581.1:0-17751 GCA_932195095.1 Andricus curvator
GGCTAATGTTCTCTAACAGTTTCATATTCTTAAGAATATTCATTTGTGTTTAGTGTGGCCTAAGCATGGGAGACGGACAGGAGCAACGCTTTAGCCATGTACCATGCAGCCGTGACCCATGCTTTAGCCACATATTTCCAAGTTTTATGCCACGCTTGAGCCATGCTTGAGCCATGCAAACTTTTTCACGCGGGCATGTAGGTTAGGTAGTTAAAAAAAATTGAGTATATTGAGTATACTAAAAAAAATGAAATATAAAAAAAGGTCGAAAAATTCACAGTTTTCACAAAAAAAATTAATATCTTTTTTATTTTTCAATATTTTAAGCTAAAAATTGGAGGGCATACTCTTGAAATCTTACTCTTCAAGATAAAAATAAGTCCTTCAGTGGCTGCTGAAAAAACGTATTTATTCTGGGAAAAATACTTGAAATTGAGGTTGAATAGTCCTGGGGGAAAAATTTACCCCTGTACGCGAAGTAAGGGCTAACATTCATAACATTCATGTCACGCATAACTTTCATCACATTCATAACACACATTACATACGTAGCATACGTAATATTCATAACATTCATAACATACGTAACATATATAACATTCATAACATTCAAATCATGCATAACCTTCATAATATTCGTATCGTTCATAAACTTAATAACATGCATAACAATAATAACATTCATAACATTCATAGCATTCGTATCATTTACAACATTCATAACCTTCGTATCATTCATAAAACTCATAATATTGATAACATTCATAACCTTCGTATCATCCATAAGATTCATGACATTCATAGCACTCGTATCATTGATAACATTCATAACCTTTATAACACGCATAACATTAATAACATTAGTAACATTCATAAAATTCATAACATTCACAACATACGTAACATACTTAACATGTGTAGCATTCATAGCCTTCGTATCATTCATAACATTCATAGTATTTGTATCATTTATAACATTCATTACGCGCATAACAGTTCCAACATTCATAACATTCATGACATCCATAACATTTATAACATTCATGACATTCATAACATTTATGGCACGCATAACATTCATAACATTCATAATATCCATAAAATTCATTACATTCATAACATTCATTACATTCATTACATTCACACCATTCATTACATTCATACTATTCATTACATTCATAAAATTCCTAACATTCATAACATTTATAACAATCATAGCATTCATGAAATTAATGGCATTCATAACATTCATAACCTTCGTGTCATTCATAACATTCGCATCATCCGTATCATTTATAACATTCATAACATTCATGGCACGCATAGCATTCGTATCGTCCGTATCATTTATAAAATTCATAAAATGCATAGCACGCATAGCATTCATAACATTCATAACATAAGTAACATACGTTGCATTCATAGCACTCATAACATACATAACATATATAACATTCGCAACAATCATAACATTCGTGGAACGCATAACATTCATAACATTCATAATATTCTTAATATTCATAACATTTCTAACATTCATGACACACACAAACTTTCATAACATTCGTAACATTAATAACAAACGTAGCATACGTAAAATTCATAACAGTCATAACATACATAATATACGTACCATACGTAACATACGTAACATACGCAACATACGTAACATGCATAACATACATGACATACATAAAATTCATATCATCCGTATCATTCATAACATTTATAACAATAATAACATCCGTAACATCCGTAACAGTCATAACATTCGTATAATTCGCATCACTTATAACATTCAGATCATTCATAATATTCATAACATTCGTATCATTCATAATATTCATAACCTTCGTATCATTCATAGCATTCATGACATTCATAACATTGATAACATCAATAACCTTCGTACAAGTCATAACATTCATAACATTCATAACATTTATCACATTCATAACATTCGTATCATTTATAACATTTATAACATTTATAACATTAATAACATTCGTAACATTCATAACATCCATAACATTCATAACATCCATACAATACGTTAATAATTTTGCGATATTTTTGACCCTCTGGTCCTCGCTCGTTGAAAACCATAGAATGTTGTAATGAAGCGCCCCCCCCCCCCCCCAAGTAATGAAGCCGTTGGCTGTACATGGATTTCACGTTTATTCTGCGTTTATTCGCGTTTCTTTTGAGTTGTTCTACAGTGAGTAGAATTTTCGACCACAAAGATGACTTTAAAAAGATAGTTGAATTTTCAACAAATAATTAAATTTATAACACAATAGTTGCATTTTCAAACAAGCATATTCAGTTTTTAAACAAAAATTATGTCTCATAAAAAGATTCAATATTTCTTATTTCTTGTATGAATGTATGAATTTTCAATCCAAAAGGACGAGTTTTCAACAAAACAGTTAAATTTTCGACTCGAAAAGAAAACTCAACGAAATAGTTGTATTTTGAACCTACAAAGGTGAATTGTCACAGAGATTTTAATTTTTAATCAAGAGAGATTAATTTTCAACACACTGGCTGGATTTTCAACAACAAAAATTAACCAAAAATGGAATAGTTATATTTTTAGTTTAAAGAATTGATTTTCAATAAAAAAAGAAAAATTTTCTACTAACAAAGAAAAGAATTTTCTAAGAAATAGTTAAATTTTCCACTAGGTAAATCTTCCAATAGTCAACATTTCCAAAAAAATTTCAAAAATGTCGAAAAAGAAACTGAAAGATTTTAAATCAAACTTTTTGCTTTTACAAAATTACCAACTTTTAGAACAAATTCGAATAATTTTAGAAGATATTTAAAAGCTTTATGAAGATTTTAAAAAGTTTAAACAAAATGTAGATTTTTGAAGTATTCGAAAAAAATTTAGAATTTTCTTAAAAATTTTGAAAGATTTCAAGTGATTAAAAAAATGTTCCAAAGATTTCTGGGTAAATTTGAAATGATTTTTCATATCGAAAAATTGATATTAAAAGAATATTTCAAAACATTTACAAAATTGTAAAAGAGAATCTAAGGGCATTTTATTTGAATTCTGCAGGATTAAAAGGAATTAGGAAAAATCCAACTAATTTAAAAAATATTTAGAAGATTCTGAAGTTTTCAAAGAATGCACAAATACTTTAGAATTGGAAAAGATTTCAGATAATTCAAACCAAAATTTAGATTTTCAAATAAAAAAAATGGGTGCCCTTTAAGATTTTCGCAAAGTTTAAAAAATATAAATAAATGTTCTTAAGACTCATGGAAACAAATTTTTAGGATTTTTTTTTTTAAATATTGATTTTAAAGAAAATTTAAAAAAGAATTTGCAAAACATCTATAAAAGTTTTAAAAATTTCAAAAAAGATCATGGAAGATTTCAAGACAAAATTGTTTCTTTTTGCAAGAGAATAATAAAATTTTCTCAATACATCTGGCAAAATTTGAAATCCTTTTATATTTTGAAAAATCATCATTAAATGAATATTTTAAAATGTTTCAAAACATTTCCAAAATTGTAGAAAAGAATCTAGAAGATTTCAGTGTATTCTTTTTTTTATTTCGCATGATCTAAAAAAAATAGGGAAAAATTCGAGTAATTTTAAAAGAGATTTAGAAAGTGTAGAAGTTTTGTAATGCTTAAAAAATAATTTAAAACTTGTAAAGATTTCAACTAATTTTCGAGAAATGTTATAATTTCTAATATTTAAAAAAATAGTACCCTATTAAGAATTTAAGTGTTTGAAAATTTTTAACATATCAATGGTTATTTAAAATTTTTATTTTGTATTTAAAAAATGTTTTTTTTCCTCAAAAATAAAAACTACAGGCAATCGTATCGCGCGATTGATGATACTTTTTATGAAAATTGTTTTATTACCATATTATATTATATATTACCATTACATTCATAACATTCTAAACATTCATAGCATTCATGAAATTCACAATATTTATAGCATTCATGAAATTCATAACATTCATAACATTCATCACATTCGTATCATTTGCATAATTTATACCATTCATAACATTCATAATTTATACCATTCATAATTCATAACATTCATAATATTCATAACATTCATAACATTCGTATCATTCATAACATTAATAACACTCATAACATTCATAATATTCATAGATTCATAACATTCATAATATTCATAGAATTCATGGAATTCATAACATTCATAACATTCGTCAAATTAATAACATTTATAACATTCATAACACTCATAACATTTGTAACATTCATACCATTTATAACACTCATAACATTCATAAGATTTTTAACACTTATAAAATTAATAGAATTCAGAACATTCATAACATTTATAACATTCATAACCTTAATAACATTCGTAACATCCGTAACATTCATAAAATTCGTATCATTTGCATCATTTATAACATTCATAACATTTATAACATTCATAACATTCATAAAAATCACGACATTCATCACATTTGTATCATCCGCATCCTTCATAACATTCATATCATTCATAAAATTCGTTACATTCATAAAATTCATATTATTCATAATATTCATAACATTCATAACATTTAAAAAATTCATAACATTTGTATCATTCGCAACATTTATAAAATTCATAATATTCATAACATTCTTAACGTTCGTATCATTTACAACATTCATAACATTCATAACCTTCGTATCATTCATATCATTCATAACATTCATAACATTTGTATCATTTGTCACATTAATAACATTCATAACATTCCTAACAACCATAAAATTCATCACATTCGTATCATTCACATTATTCATAACATTTATAACATTTATAAAATTCATAACATTCATAATATTAATAACATTCATAACATTTATAACATTAATAACATTCATAGAATTCATAACATTCATAACATTCGTAACATTCATAACATTCATAACATGCGTAACATCCGTAACATTCATAACATTCATAACATTTGTGTCATTCGCATCATCTATAACATTCATAACATTCATAATATTCCAAACATTCTTAACTTTCATAACCTTCGTATCATTCATATCATTCCTAACATTGATAACAGTTGTATCATTTTTTTTCACATTATTAACATTCATAACATTCCTAAAAATCATAAAATTCATCATATTCGTATCATTCACATAATTCATAACATTCATAACATTTATAACATATATAAAATTCATAGAATTCATAACATTCAGAACATACGTAACATTCATAACATTTATAACATTTATTCCATTATTAACATTCGCAACATCCGTAACATTCATAACATTCGTATCATTCGCATCATTTATAACATTCATAACATTCATAACAATCACGACATTCATCACATTCGTATCATTCGCATCCTTCATAACATTTATATCATTCATAAAATTCGTTACATTCATAATATTCATAACATTCATAACATTCATAACATTTATAACATTCATAACATTAATAACATTCATAGAATTCATAACATTCATGACATTCGTAACATTTATAACATTCATAATAGTCACAACATGCGTAACATCCGTAACATTCATAACATTTGTATCATTCGCATCATTTATAACATTCAAAACATTCATGATATTCATAACATTCTTCAAGTTCGTATCATTTGTAACAATCATAAGCTTCGTATCATTCATATCATTCATAACATTCATAACGTTTGTATCATTTGTCACATTAATAACCTTCATAACATTTCCTAACAATCATAAAATTCATCACATTCGTATCATTCACATAATTCATAACATTAATAACATTCATAACATTCGTAACATTCATAACATTCGTAACATGTAGAACATTTATAACATTCATAGAATTCATAACATTCATAACATTTGTATAATTCGCATCATGCATAACATATATTTTATTCATAACATTCTTAACATTCCTATAATTTATAACATTTATAACATTCATAACATTCATAACATTCATAACATTCGTAACATTCATAACATTCGTGTCATTCATAACATTCATAACGTTCATAACATTCGCATCATTTGTATCATTTATAACATTCATAACATTTATAACATTCATAACATTCATAAAAATCACGACATTCATCACATTTGTATCATCCGCATCCTTCATAACATTCATATCATTCATAAAATTCGTTACATTCATAAAATTCATATTATTCATAATATTCATAACATTCATAACATTTAAAAAATTCATAACATTTGTATCATTCGCAACATTTATAAAATTCATAATATTCATAACATTCTTAACGTTCGTATCATTTACAACATTCATAACATTCATAACCTTCGTATCATTCATATCATTCATAACATTCATAACATTTGTATCATTTGTCACATTAATAACATTCATAACATTCCTAACAACCATAAAATTCATCACATTCGTATCATTCACATTATTCATAACATTTATAACATTTATAAAATTCATAACATTCATAATATTAATAACATTCATAACATTTATAACATTAATAACATTCATAGAATTCATAACATTCATAACATTCGTAACATTCATAACATTCATAACATGCGTAACATCCGTAACATTCATAACATTCATAACATTTGTGTCATTCGCATCATCTATAACATTCATAACATTCATAATATTCCAAACATTCTTAACTTTCATAACCTTCGTATCATTCATATCATTCCTAACATTGATAACAGTTGTATCATTTTTTTTCACATTATTAACATTCATAACATTCCTAAAAATCATAAAATTCATCATATTCGTATCATTCACATAATTCATAACATTCATAACATTTATAACATATATAAAATTCATAGAATTCATAACATTCAGAACATACGTAACATTCATAACATTTATAACATTTATTCCATTATTAACATTCGCAACATCCGTAACATTCATAACATTCGTATCATTCGCATCATTTATAACATTCATAACATTCATAACAATCACGACATTCATCACATTCGTATCATTCGCATCCTTCATAACATTTATATCATTCATAAAATTCGTTACATTCATAATATTCATAACATTCATAACATTCATAACATTTATAACATTCATAACATTAATAACATTCATAGAATTCATAACATTCATGACATTCGTAACATTTATAACATTCATAATAGTCACAACATGCGTAACATCCGTAACATTCATAACATTTGTATCATTCGCATCATTTATAACATTCAAAACATTCATGATATTCATAACATTCTTCAAGTTCGTATCATTTGTAACAATCATAAGCTTCGTATCATTCATATCATTCATAACATTCATAACGTTTGTATCATTTGTCACATTAATAACCTTCATAACATTTCCTAACAATCATAAAATTCATCACATTCGTATCATTCACATAATTCATAACATTAATAACATTCATAACATTCGTAACATTCATAACATTCGTAACATGTAGAACATTTATAACATTCATAGAATTCATAACATTCATAACATTTGTATAATTCGCATCATGCATAACATATATTTTATTCATAACATTCTTAACATTCCTATAATTTATAACATTTATAACATTCATAACATTCATAACATTCATAACATTCGTAACATTCATAACATTCGTGTCATTCATAACATTCATAACGTTCATAACATTCGCATCATTTGTATCATTTATAACATTCATAACATTTATAACATTCATAACATTCATAAAAATCACGACATTCATCACATTTGTATCATCCGCATCCTTCATAACATTCATATCATTCATAAAATTCGTTACATTCATAAAATTCATATTATTCATAATATTCATAACATTCATAACATTTAAAAAATTCATAACATTTGTATCATTCGCAACATTTATAAAATTCATAATATTCATAACATTCTTAACGTTCGTATCATTTACAACATTCATAACATTCATAACCTTCGTATCATTCATATCATTCATAACATTCATAACATTTGTATCATTTGTCACATTAATAACATTCATAACATTCCTAACAACCATAAAATTCATCACATTCGTATCATTCACATTATTCATAACATTTATAACATTTATAAAATTCATAACATTCATAATATTAATAACATTCATAACATTTATAACATTAATAACATTCATAGAATTCATAACATTCATAACATTCGTAACATTCATAACATTCATAACATGCGTAACATCCGTAACATTCATAACATTCATAACATTTGTGTCATTCGCATCATCTATAACATTCATAACATTCATAATATTCCAAACATTCTTAACTTTCATAACCTTCGTATCATTCATATCATTCCTAACATTGATAACAGTTGTATCATTTTTTTTCACATTATTAACATTCATAACATTCCTAAAAATCATAAAATTCATCATATTCGTATCATTCACATAATTCATAACATTCATAACATTTATAACATATATAAAATTCATAGAATTCATAACATTCAGAACATACGTAACATTCATAACATTTATAACATTTATTCCATTATTAACATTCGCAACATCCGTAACATTCATAACATTCGTATCATTCGCATCATTTATAACATTCATAACATTCATAACAATCACGACATTCATCACATTCGTATCATTCGCATCCTTCATAACATTTATATCATTCATAAAATTCGTTACATTCATAATATTCATAACATTCATAACATTCATAACATTTATAACATTCATAACATTAATAACATTCATAGAATTCATAACATTCATGACATTCGTAACATTTATAACATTCATAATAGTCACAACATGCGTAACATCCGTAACATTCATAACATTTGTATCATTCGCATCATTTATAACATTCAAAACATTCATGATATTCATAACATTCTTCAAGTTCGTATCATTTGTAACAATCATAAGCTTCGTATCATTCATATCATTCATAACATTCATAACGTTTGTATCATTTGTCACATTAATAACCTTCATAACATTTCCTAACAATCATAAAATTCATCACATTCGTATCATTCACATAATTCATAACATTAATAACATTCATAACATTCGTAACATTCATAACATTCGTAACATGTAGAACATTTATAACATTCATAGAATTCATAACATTCATAACATTTGTATAATTCGCATCATGCATAACATATATTTTATTCATAACATTCTTAACATTCCTATAATTTATAACATTTATAACATTCATAACATTCATAACATTCATAACATTCGTAACATTCATAACATTCGTGTCATTCATAACATTCATAACGTTCATAACATTCGCATCATTTGTATCATTTATAACATTCATAACATTTATAACATTCATAACATTCATAAAAATCACGACATTCATCACATTTGTATCATCCGCATCCTTCATAACATTCATATCATTCATAAAATTCGTTACATTCATAAAATTCATATTATTCATAATATTCATAACATTCATAACATTTAAAAAATTCATAACATTTGTATCATTCGCAACATTTATAAAATTCATAATATTCATAACATTCTTAACGTTCGTATCATTTACAACATTCATAACATTCATAACCTTCGTATCATTCATATCATTCATAACATTCATAACATTTGTATCATTTGTCACATTAATAACATTCATAACATTCCTAACAACCATAAAATTCATCACATTCGTATCATTCACATTATTCATAACATTTATAACATTTATAAAATTCATAACATTCATAATATTAATAACATTCATAACATTTATAACATTAATAACATTCATAGAATTCATAACATTCATAACATTCGTAACATTCATAACATTCATAACATGCGTAACATCCGTAACATTCATAACATTCATAACATTTGTGTCATTCGCATCATCTATAACATTCATAACATTCATAATATTCCAAACATTCTTAACTTTCATAACCTTCGTATCATTCATATCATTCCTAACATTGATAACAGTTGTATCATTTTTTTTCACATTATTAACATTCATAACATTCCTAAAAATCATAAAATTCATCATATTCGTATCATTCACATAATTCATAACATTCATAACATTTATAACATATATAAAATTCATAGAATTCATAACATTCAGAACATACGTAACATTCATAACATTTATAACATTTATTCCATTATTAACATTCGCAACATCCGTAACATTCATAACATTCGTATCATTCGCATCATTTATAACATTCATAACATTCATAACAATCACGACATTCATCACATTCGTATCATTCGCATCCTTCATAACATTTATATCATTCATAAAATTCGTTACATTCATAATATTCATAACATTCATAACATTCATAACATTTATAACATTCATAACATTAATAACATTCATAGAATTCATAACATTCATGACATTCGTAACATTTATAACATTCATAATAGTCACAACATGCGTAACATCCGTAACATTCATAACATTTGTATCATTCGCATCATTTATAACATTCAAAACATTCATGATATTCATAACATTCTTCAAGTTCGTATCATTTGTAACAATCATAAGCTTCGTATCATTCATATCATTCATAACATTCATAACGTTTGTATCATTTGTCACATTAATAACCTTCATAACATTTCCTAACAATCATAAAATTCATCACATTCGTATCATTCACATAATTCATAACATTAATAACATTCATAACATTCGTAACATTCATAACATTCGTAACATGTAGAACATTTATAACATTCATAGAATTCATAACATTCATAACATTTGTATAATTCGCATCATGCATAACATATATTTTATTCATAACATTCTTAACATTCCTATAATTTATAACATTTATAACATTCATAACATTCATAACATTCATAACATTCGTAACATTCATAACATTCGTGTCATTCATAACATTCATAACGTTCATAACATTCGCATCATTTGTATCATTTATAACATTCATAACATTTATAACATTCATAACATTCATAACTTTCATAACGTGCATAACATTCATAACATTCATAACATGCATAGCATTCATAACATTTATAACATTCATAGATGACACTTTTTATAAAAATTGTTTCCGAATATTATTACAAAAATTTGTGTTTATAAAGTGTTTGTTCAATCTTTAACGAGAATCTCTCTGTAGGTGATTCTTTTTACCCAAATTGAAAAGAATCTGAAGCTAAACTCTATAGATCGCGGTTGGATATCTGAACGCCTTCTTCTCGCGACTATCGATCCTCACACCACATTTTAGGATCTATCGATCCTACTGAGGGAATTAGCATTCGAGGCGTGAATCTCTTCAGCAATCTTCTGGCCACTAGAAAGCATCCACAGTTCTCGCCTAAAAGGCACTTTGTTCAAGTCGAATTTTACTGGGTCCTACAAGATTGAGATTCCCGATTAAGCGTTTTATCCGAAATTCTCCCTTTTTTATTCGACAAACTAGCGTCTTAGAAGAAGGATAATGAAAAAGTCCAGCCATCTGCTTGGGATTTTTAAGCCAAGGATATTTTTTCCCCGACATATGCGAGACTAAATTGATCCTTCCTTAGGACTATTTTACTCGATTCCTTAAAATTCACCAAAAAGAATGTTATCTGTTTTTGATTACAATTTAAAAACATTTCCATATTTATCTGTAATAGGGTCATCAATCGCGCGTGTAGTTTTTCGATGGGAGAGAGAAAATAATTTTTAATGCGGAATGAAAATTTTGAATAACTATTTATTTTTTAGGTTTATTTGTTTTGAAAGTTATATAAATATAATTTTCCTAAGAATTATGAAGAAATTCTTGAAAATTTGGAAAATATAGTTGAATTTTAAAATAAAATAAAAATCTATAACAAATGTAATAGATGGTATTTCAATCATGAATTTTATTTTTAATGAAAAACAGTCGAAATTATCCAAACAAAACAAATTTTCAACCGCTTGTTTTTCTAAGCAAAGAAAATAAAATATTTTCCAAAAGAGACGTATTTTCTACAAATCAGTTTAATTTTTGAACCCGGAAATATGAATTTTCAATTAAAAAATTAATTTTTAACCAAATACATGAATTTTCTACCAAGATAATAATCTCTGTACAAAAGGAGACGCATGTTCAACTAAAATTATGAATCTTCAACCAGAAAAATAACTTTTGAACAAAGTAGTCGAATTTTAAACCAAAAAAGATGAATTCTCAACAAAAAATATAATAATTTATATTTAAACTGACATTTTTTTATGTTGAATCAAAAAGAGTTAAATTAATCCAAAAATACAAATTCTGAAGAGAAAAAATAGTTTATTCCTCAAATAAAAAGGTATTTTTAGTCTAGAAAGAAAAAAAAGCAACTTTTTAATACACAAAACATATTTCGAAAAAATATTTATTTTTTGTTTTTATTCGCTTATTAGATCTTGAGGTTATATAAATATAATTTTCATAACATTCTTCAGAAAATTCAAAAAGATTTTTGAAATTTTCGATCTTTTAATAAAAATTGAAAATTAAAAAAAAAATGTATAACAAATGTAATAGATGATATTTCAATCCAAACAGAGTTTTATTTAAAATGAGAAACAGTCGAAATTATCAGAACAAGAGAAATTTTCAACCACTTGTATTTTTTAACAGAAAGATTAAGTTTTAACAAAATAAATGAATTTTCTACCAAGAAGATTAATTTTCTACAAAAAAAATACGAATTTTCTACCAGAAAAAGAATTTTTAAACAAAGTAGTATATTTTTCAACCAAAAAAGAAAAGTTCTCAACAAAAACTGTAATAGTTAATATTTCATCCCTAAAGATTTTTATTTTAAATCATAATTATTGGAAATCACACAAAAAAACAAATCTTCAACCAAATAGTTGAATCCTCAAAAAAAAAGAAGATTAATTTTCAACCAGTTGTATTTTTAATAAGAAAGGATGAAAATTTTACAAAAAAAGATAAATTTTCAAACCAAAAAGACGAATTTTCAAAAAGAAATTGAAATTTTCAACCAAAAAAAGGATTTTTAGTAAGAAAAGAAAAAAATATTCAAGCAAATTACGATTTCTAGGGAAAAATAGTACTATACTAATTTCCTGAGATTCCTGAGGAAATTCGAAAAGATTTTTGGAATTTCAGATATATTACATAAAAATTTCGAAAAAAAAGTTAATGTTCGAACAAATAGTTAATTTTTCAAATTAAAAAGATAATTTATCGACTAAAAATGCAATAGTTGATATTTCAGCCCAAAAATATTTTTATTTTTAATCGAAAACATTAAGAATCACCCAAAAAAGATCAATTTTTAACCAGTTGTGTTTTTAATAAAAAAGATTAATTGTTTTCTAAAAGAGTTGAATTTTCTACAAAGCAGTTCAATTTCTTATCCGAAACATATTAGATTTAAAAATAAAAGGTAATTTTTAACCAAATACAGGAATTTTCTATCAAGAAGATTGATTTTATACCAAAAAAAGACGAATTTTCTACCAAAAAAAGATTAATTCACAAAAAAATGTAATTATTAATAATTAAACCAAAAAATATTTTAATCCTAAATCCAAAAGAGTTGAAGTCATCCAATAAGATGAATGAATGCTCAACCAAAAAATATTTAAATTTGGAAACAAACATTAAAAATTTTATTGAAAAGAAGATTAAATTTCTACCAAAAGAGATGAATTTTTAAACCATAAAGAACTTCCAAAATAATTGTTGAATTTTCAAAAAAAAAGTATTTTTAGTCAAGAGAGAAATAAAATTTGAGGCAAATTATAATTTGAAGAGAAAAATACTTTTGAATACAAAATAAAAATTTAGAATAAATATTTATTTCATAGGTTTATTTGTTTTAAGGTTGTATAAATATAATTATCCTAAGATTATTGAGAAAATTCAAAAATATTTATGCAAATTTCATATATTTCAAATCAAAATTAACACAAAAATATGAATTTTCAAGGAAAAAGTTCATTTTCAACCAAAAAATACGAATTTTCAACGGAAAATGTAATAGCTAAAATTTCAATCTAAAATTATTTTTATTTAAAATATAAAAAAATTGAATTTAAAAAAGATAAACAAATTTTCAACAAGATAGTCAAATCATCAACCAACAAATATTTTAATTTTGAACCAAACATTTGCAATTTAATTAATTTATTTATTAATTTATTTCAATTTCAAATAAGAAACATTTTATTTCAACCAAACAATACGAATTTTCAAGAACAAAGTAAAAAAAGATCAAATTTATACAAATATAGATAAATTTCAATGCAGAGACGAATTTTTAACAAAAGATTTGAATTTTAAACAAAGAAAGATTTTCAAGGCAATGAAGAAAAAATTTGCATTAAAATATTGAATTTTTAAGCCAAAAAGACGAATTTTCTATAATATTGTGGAATTTTCAACTGAAAAAGATTTTTCGGTCAAGAATGAAAAAAAAATTAGGAAAATTATAATTTGACGGAAAAATAATTTTTAATACAAAAAAATTCCGAATAACTATTTATTTTTTAAGTTCTTCTGTAATTTTCATAGATTTCGCGGAAAAATTCAAAAAGGTTGTTAAATATTTCAGATATGAAAAAAAGTGTCGAAAAAATATCTCAGAAATTTTTTTATGTTACTGGATTTTGCAAAATTTCAGGAACAATTTTAGTCTGCTTGTAGGATATTTATTATTTAGGACTTCTAGACGCTTGAAAAAAATTTAAAATATTTAAAAATATTTTTAATTTCTTTAAAACTTCTAAAATTCCTAAATATATTGAATTCATCCGAAAAAAAATTTTAAGACAATAGTTGAATTTTCAACAAAGAAAATAAATGTTCAACCAAGAAGATTAATTTTCAACTGTTTTGATTAAAATTTAAAATATTTTTTTTTTTTAAACATCAAATACTACATTTTTCGTTCAGAATTCATCTTTTTTGGAATGGAAATTGCATTACTTGGTTGAAAGTTAAACTCTTTTGTTAAAAATTATTTTTTTTTTGGTAAATGATTCATAATTTTAATTGATTTATCTCCTTAGTCGAAAAATAAGATATTTTGTTGGAAATTCGTTTTTTCTTTGGCCGAGAATTAATCTTCTTGACTGAAAATATAACTATTCTGGTTGAAATTTGAAATATTTTATCGGAAAATTGTTGTTTCTTCTTGAAAATTAATTTTTTTTAACTGAAAATGTAACTATTTCAGTTAAATATTCCATAATGTTAGTCAAAAATTCATCTCTTCAGTTGAACCTTAATGTTAAAAAATGTATGGATATTTAAAAATTGCCCTTAAATCTTTCAATTTTTTCGACATTTGTAGAAATCTTTTGAAATGTATTAAAAACTTTTAAAAATTTTTTTAAATTTATTTTTCAAAATAAATTTTTTTTCCCATGAATCGCAAGAAAAGTTTTTTTTATCTTTTTCAGGCCTTTTAAACTTCTCAAAAAGCTTCGAAAAGTTTGTCGAAATCTTCAAAAATTTTAATTTTTAACCAAATTTTGTAATCTTTTCGAATTTCAAATTATTTTTTAATCCTGTCCAAAATATTTAAACCTACTAAATATTTTTTGAATTTTTTCCAACAAATTTCTTAAAATTGTAAAAATTGCAAAAGATGGTTTCAAATTTTCCAGGTTCCGTTTTGACAATTTTGGAAGTTTTTTGAATTTTTTAAGTCTTTTTGAATATTGTTTTAAAAAAAATTGTTCAAAATAAAAAAAAACAGTTTAAATTATTCCATGCATTTTGAGAAATATTTTTTATTATCGTGAAACTCTTCAAAATGCTTAAGAAGCAACATTTTTATTCACAAATATTCAAAAATCTAAATTTTTCAAGTTTTAGAAAATGTTTTTGAGTTCTAAATTAATTTTGAATCTTTTTAATACTCCTAAATATATCTTAAACTTACTCAAACGTTTTATAAAACTTTGTAATCTTGCTAATTGAACATTTTTTATTTAGAATCGTCCACATTCTTTTTCGAAATTTTAGGAAATAATTAAAAATGTTTTGAAATATTTTTTCAATTTTCTTTTAAAATTTATTTTTCAAAATAAAAAGTCAGTTTAAATTTTGCCAGGAATTTTAAGCAATGTTTATTTCAAAATATTCAAAAATGTTCGTTTTTTATAACTTTTTTGGAAAGTTTTCAAGTTTTAAATTAATATTGAATCTTTTTAAAACTTCTAAATGTTTGTTAAACTTGACGGGATTTTTGATAAATCTTTGTAATCTTGTTAATTGAACATTTTTGATTTCGAATCGGCCACATTATTTTTCGAAATTTAAGAAAATAACTAAAAATATTTTGAAATATTTATCAATTTTCTTTTAAAATTTATTTTTCAAAATAAAAAGTCAGTTTAAATTTCTTCAGGAATTTTAAGCAATGTTTATTTCAAAATAGTCAAAACTGTGCGTTTTTTATAACTTTTTTGGAAACTTTTCAAGTTTTAAATTAATAATGAATTCGTTTAAGACTTCTAAATATGTTTTGAAATGTCTTTAATTTTTCCAACTTTCTTAAAATTTTGAAAATTGAAAAAGATCGTTTCAAATTTTCCAGGTTCTGTTTTGACAATTTTAAAAAGTTTTTGAAATATTTTTAAGCCTTTCTGACTATTGTTTCAAAATAAATTTTGCAAAATAACAAAATCAGTTATAATTATTTCATGAATTTAAAAAAATATTTTTTATTATCGTGAAACTCTTCAAAATGCTTAACAAGCTTTAAAATTTGTATTTACAAATATTCAACAATGTACATTTTTCCAGTTTAAAAAAATCTTTTTGAGTTCTAAATTAATTTTAAATCTTTTTAAAACTCCTAAATATCTCTCAAACCAATGGCCACCGACGTGCACAGATGGGCTCGTGCACCATTGCTCCGTGCACAATTGGGTGGTCCAAAAATGCATTGGAACATTTTTTTTTTTTGAATTTTTATCGGGACACCCCCCTAATTTGTTCAACTCCACCCAAAAATAAATCCATTTTTTTGTTTTGAAAAAAATGATATTTAGGGGTGGCGCAAGCCCCATGAAGTTTAACATGTATTTCCCATAAGAAAAAAAGACTTTTTGTAAATCTTATTCAGAATCCTCAATATTATCTCAATCGAGTTAAAGCTCAACATTTCTCTTCACAATTAGCCATAGAATACGAATAAAATATCACTTTTCAGAAACCAACACCATAAGTCTGTTTTATAGGGTCCCAAAGAAACCCCATAAGTGAAAAAATGGGGTTTGCGACTTTTTGGCGCTAATTATGATTTTTTTGCGGTTTTTTTAATTCGAAATGTTTCTAATACAAAAAATATGACTTTATACTGAAAATTAGATATTTGAATGAATTTTTTAAACAATTTATTATTGTTTTTAGCAATTTTCTCATAGAATGTAGTTAGAAAGACGCGGTTTTTTCAAAAATTTTCCATTTGCTGTCCAATTTTCAATTAGAGGGAAGTGAATGGTCATCAATGTTAACAATAGTGATTGTTCAAACAATTTATTAAAATTATTAATAATATTATATTTGAATAATGCTAGAAACATGCGGATTTTTTTTAAATTTCTGGCTTTTTGTCCAATTTTCATCTGTAGTGAAGTAATAATAAATTGAAGTTGACAAAATAATTGTTTAAACAATTTATTATAATTATTAATAATATTATATTTGAATAATGCTGAAAAGATGC
>CAKNYM010034582.1:0-11015 GCA_932195095.1 Andricus curvator
ATTTCTATTTTTACCTCTGGTAATACGCTCGTCTATTGTATATATATTGCTTACTATTGTTACAATTCTTATGCTAGATCATACATTAATTATCTTGTAACCTCTCTTATATTGGCGAGGTTTGGTTTGGAATGGCTCACTACTCGGAATATGTACATTTTAACTTGCTTTTACTGTCTGAACATGAATTGTACATATAAAATTTCTCGATGGCTTCCTTAAATATATGTCACGTGAATGCCCAATCTCTCTTGGCTCATTATCAGGAATTTAAACACTTTTTTCAGGCTTGCTCTTATCACTTAATCGCGGTTTCTGAGACTTGGTTAACTCCTAATCATCCTTTCAGTAAGGTGGCCCTTGATAATTACGTGCTCTTTCGCCGGGATAGGGACGAAAGAAGGGGGGGTGGGATCTGTCTCTATGTGCATGAAAGTCTTGGAGGTATCATTAGGGGGGTGAGCCCAAAGGCGAACTATCCTACACTGGAGTTTCTTCTGGTAGAGGTGGGTACAGGTACAAACGGAATCTTAGTTGGTGTTGTATATAAACCGCCCAATGCAACCTATGGTACTGAATTTGAATCGGAGATTACAATGCACGTTCCAAATTTCAATAATATTATTGTTGCCGGTTATTTTAATACAAATTTAAATGCAAGTAGTAACCACACCAACTACCTTACAACCTTGATACAATCTTCTGGGCTCTCGATTGTCCCCCATAATTCTACACACCACACTGATCGTACCAGTACACGTATCGATTTAATGATTGTCGACGAGCTGGAAAAACTTGATTCATATTCACAGCACCCTATACCGTTCCTGTCTAATCATGACCTCATAAAGATTAATTACAAAATCTCATGTCCTGAATTCACTAGTCCCATACAAACACAGACGCGTAACTTAGGCTCTATTGACGAAACTAAATTTCAGGAGCACCTTATGACCTATCACTGGGAGAGTTTATTACGAGCTGAAGATCTCAATACGAAATTTGAGAAGCTGTCTGCTAATCTGATATTGGCCTTTGATCTATTTGCGCCTTTTCATACTCCTCACAAGTATAAAAAACCTGCACCTTGGATTACCACTGCAATAAAACTTCTTATGAAGGAGCGTGATAATAGGCGTAGACTCGCCAAAAGAACTAAAAACAGCATTATACAAGCTGAATTTCGCAAAATCAGAAATTTAGTTCAAACTAAAATTCGAGACTCGTTCAATAGATACAACTACAATGCAATTAAGAATAAAAACAAAAATGAAAACATTTGGCATCTTCTGAGACGATTATACATCATACCTCCTAAATTTGAATACCCTGATAGTAACTTTCCTCCAACTGATTTATTAAACACATTTACTCCTACCTCTAGTTCTTCAGCTCAACCTATTCTGAGTCTGCCTCAATCCACTTTTATTGAAAACAATTTATTTTTTTGGGTGATTCAATCCAATTCAATTAGATTATTACAATTTCACAAATAGGAAAAAGAAATAATCCAAAATAAATTGACTCCGAAACATGTTGGTTCCTTGGTAGTATAAAAAAGACGGATAAAAGAAAAAGTGAGAGGTTGGTATTTTTGGTTGACTTTTTCTCCTTTTCTCCCTCTTTTTTCAATTGGTTATTTTTGTCTCTAATGAGCCGAAAAGTGAGGTGGTCTAGAAATCTATTTTTTAATTTTGAATCTTTTTCATGCTCATTTTGCATAAAATTATTCATGATAAAATGGATTTCTGTTCTATCTTAATTTTAAAATTTATTTTTCTTAGATATCACCCCAGATGTACTGCTAGAAAAAATTATGGAAATTAAATCGAACGCCGTAGGCTCCGATGGTATATCAATTAAAATGGTTAAACTCGCCCTCCCAATAATTTTTCCGATTCTCTTGTATATATACAATGAATCCTTGCAAGTTGGGATATTCCCAGATATTTGGAAAAGGGCCATCATTCGCCCAATTCCAAAAATTAGTTCCCCTACATGCCCGAAAGATTTTCGCCCTATTTCCATCTTGTGCGCATTATCTAAACCATTTGAAAAAATAGTTCACAGTCAACTATCTAAATATCTGGATTTCCAAAACTTAATTGATCCACTGCAATCCGGCTTCCGCACAAAACACAGTACACAGACAGCAACTCTTAAAGTTATCAATGATTATAAAATGGCACTAGACAATAAAGAGATCACGATTGTTGTGTTGTTCGACTTTTCTAAGGCATTTGACTCTGTAAACCACAAACTCCTCCTGCTTAAGCTGAAGTCCTTTAGACTGTCAGACATGGCAATTAGGTGGTTTGAATCGTACTTGAATCGTCGGTTTCAACGAGTAAGAACTAGTAGAGGCGAGCAGTCTGACTGGATGGAGATAGGATGTGGAGTTCCTCAGGGTTCTATACTTGCTCCTCTCCTCTTTAACCTGTATACCTCGGATCTGGGTAGAGAGTTGAAACATTGTAAGTACCACAAGTATGCTGATGACTTCAAACTTTATCTTTCGGGCCCTGTCGCCTCCTTAAGAAACCTCCTTACTCTCGTACAGGAGGATATCGATAGGGTGGTGCATTGGGCAAGTACTAATCGGCTTTCACTCAATCCTGCTAAAACGAAGGCAATTGTGATTGGGTCATCCTCTTTCCCATCTTCTGAAGTGATGACTCCCTCGCCACTACTGATCAGTGGGGGGATTATAGATTTTGTTGAGGTTGTAAGAGATCTTGGATACATACTGAACAGAACCCTATCCTGGAAAGAGCAGGTAATCGACATCTCGAGGAAAACATTCAGAATTCTGCACCAACTTAGAAGAAACAAAGAATCCTTGCCGGTTTCCATTCGTATACTTCTGACTAAGAGCTTGATTCTGCCACACTTTGATTTTGGTTGCATAGTATATGATGACATAACAGATGAACTTAATTCTAAACTTGAAAGAGCACTTAATGCTTATATTCGTTTTATCTATGATTTACCTAAATATGTACACCTAACAACCTATCGAAAGCAAGCAGGGATTCTGAATGTAGCTAAGAGAAGTCAGTATTTTATGGGTAATTTATTATACAATCTCTTTCAAACCGAAACCCCGCAATACCTCTTCAATTTATTTGAATTTTTTGACAAAAATCTGCCTGCCCATTCCAAACTTCGAGAAACAAAAAAGGTAATGATAGTTCCAAAGCACCGAACGTGTAAATTACAACCTTCTTTCACAGTTAGGGGTGCTCGATTCTGGAACAAACTGCCTGCGGCAATTAGGGAAGCGCCATCCTACTTTCACTTTAAAAAAGCTTTTTTTATGTATCTGATTAATATTGACAATCCCACGCTAGAAATCACTCATATTTTAATTTATACAACACAATTACATCTTTCGGTTTATAGGTTTGCGACAAGATATCTAATACTTTGTTGTAACTCTGCATCCTAATTCAATATGGATCCTCTTCAATCTCACACAATTACGCTAGCACATTCGCTCTATCACTTATTATTATTATTATTCGTCCAGCGACTGTAATTTTTTTTTTTAGTAATAGTACATGTATCTCCTGTTCCCCTACTCGGTGGGTTTCCTATCACCACTACGTAGCGCGTCCTCAGGTTGCGGATAGAGGAACGGCCCGTAAGGCTGAACAGCCCCCAAGGTTAACTGCGAATACAAGAATAAGCAGTCGCGGACAGCCGATAGGAGCCAGTCGTGGGTGTGGTGAATCCAGCACTGGTAAAAAATAGGTACACGACAACCATGGCTTGGGGGGACCCACCCATTCGCGTTCATACACAATGGGTGGGTTCTGGAAAGCCAAGGTGCAGCGTGTACCCACCTAGAAACTCTACCCGAACCAAAACTAAAAATCTTGTAAGGGAAAAATCCTGCTGCCCATTGGACACTGCAGCGATGACACTGCCCGCAAGGGATGTGTGGAATGATTCGCCTGCATAGGGCCAAAGGGGTATTGATGCCAGTAGGCGCGCTGCCTTGCAGGGGGACGTTAGGGTACGAGGATGAAACTGTAATGTGTCTGACGACAAGTTGACATGGTCCTTGTCAGAGTCGGAAAGCTCCCATACTTAGACCTAGGGAGGTATGGGGGTTATCACTCCTGGGACAGTGGACTCACCTACGATCGGAATAGGATCCTAACGTGCGGATTATCTTGAAACTACCATGGCTAACTTGCAAAAACAAAAAACTACAGTTAAAGATCTAAGGGTGGGAACTCTAAACGCGCGTAGTCTAAATACTGGCCGATTGAGCGAACTCATTAAGATAGCAATTGAATACAAAACTGACTTAATAGCACTTCAAGAAACCTGCTGGTCGGGCGATTTCGCGTCAATTTCTAGCGATAACTATACTTTGCACTGGGGAGGAGCTAAGGGGCAAAGACTGGGGACTGGTTTTCTTATTAATAAACGAATTTCGCAAGCACTTATCGACATGCAATTCATTAACGACCGGTTATCATACATTGTACTAAAGGGTAATTTCAGCAAACACGTATTAATCAATGTGCACTGCCCCACCGAGGACAAAGACGAAGACACTAAAGATCTTTTTTATGAAACAATCGAGCAGGTTTTTGACAAGTTCTCAACGTTTGACGCAAAAATAGTATTGTGGGATTTCAACGCGAAAATTGGAAAAGAACCAATGTATAGGCCTACAATAGGATCAGAAAGTTTGCATGACGTCAGTAATGATAATGGAACCAGAGTAATAAACTTTGCAGCTTCAAAGAACCTCGTTGTCAAAAGCACATATTTCAAGCATAAAAATATACATAAGGCCACCTGGACATCACCAGATGGTAATACTCACAATCAGATTGATCACGTTCTAATTGACAGAAGACGTCATACAAACATTCTCGATATAAGATCGTATAGGGGAGCGGATTTAAATTCAGACCATTTTCTCGTGATAGTAAAACTAAGATCTAGGCTAGCGTTAAGTAAGAAAACAAGCCGCACAGAGCCAACAGTTCGTTTCAATATAGATAAGTTCAAAACAGCAACAGAAACATTAAATTACCAAGTTGAGATTTCTAATAGTTTCGACGCTCTCCAAGAACAGAGAGACGATAACAATAATCACGAGGAGGACCCGGAAACTCTGTGGAGCAATACGAAAAAGGCGATAAAGGCAGTCGCGAAACTTACGATAGGTTTTAAGAAAGTAACCAAAAGCAAACCATGGTTTGACGAAGAGTGCAAACTCTGGTTTGAGAAACGTCGGAAGGCCAGACTAAGTAGTTTACAAAATAAGTGCGATCAAACACATAAGAAATATCTCGAGATTAGCAAAAGTACAAATAGGCTCTATAGATCCAAGAAAAGGGAGTGGGAAAAGAATAAAATACTAGCAATAGAAGCGCATAATAAACAAAATAACCCGCGTGAGATGTACAGGGGAATCAATTTTATAAAGAAAGGCTTTCAAAGTAGAACGGAAGTAATGAGGGACGAAAATGGCAATCTAGTAGCCGATGCGACAGAGAGACTGAATTTATGGAAAGATTATTTCGATAAACTATTAAATGTACGCGAAGCCCCCGTTGAAGGTAATCTCGGCGAAATCCACACTGCTGATCTGTTAATTAACGATCCTACTGATATAGAAATAGAAATGGCCATAAAGAAGTTGAAAAATAACAAAGCCGCGGGCATTGATGACCTACCGTCAGAACTGATAAAAAATGGAGGCCCTTGCCTCACAAGGCAAATTTGTAAATTGATACGCGCAGTTTGGAAAACAGAACGCATGCCGGAAGAATGGAATACCTCTATCATTATTCCCATCTTTAAAAAAGGCGATAAAACTAACTGTAACAACTATCGGGGAATTTCACTTGTGCCTTCGTGCTACAAGATCCTGTCTAATGTTATCCTAAGTAGACTAACTCCTTTTGCCGAGGAAATCATTGGGGATTACCAGTGTGGATTCCGCCGAAACCGATCTACAAGCGATCAAATGTTTACAATTAGACAACTGTTAGAAAAGAAATGGGAATTTAAAGAAGCAGTACATCAGCTATTTATCGATTTTAAAAAAGCTTACGACTCTATTATACGCGCGCGAATGTACTGGATCCTAGAGTTCTTGGGTGTGCCAAGAAAATTGGTTAGACTTATCGAAATTTGCTTAAGCGGCAGTAAGGGTAGAATACGCGTAAACGGTAGTTTATCTGAAGAGTTTTCGATCCGCGATGGCCTGAAACAGGGCGATGCACTTTCGTGCGTCCTTTTTAACTTAGTTTTAGAATACGTGGTTAGGCAAGTGCAGGCGAATCCGACCGGTGCTACCCTCAATGGGGTAATACAAATTCTTAAGTATGCGGATGATCTCGACGTACTAGGGGATGATAAAGAAACGGTAGCTAAAAATGCAGAAATCTTGATCGCAAAAGCCAGAGAGATTGGCTTGGAAGTTAGCGAATCGAAGACAAAATATATGACCGTCGTCAGGTCCGGACAAAGTAATCAAGACGGGGATCTAATGGCCGGAAATATGAAATTCGAAAGGGTTAACGAGTTTAAATACCTCGGGTCTATTATAACTAGCGAAAATAAGATTAAAACGGAAATCAATGCGCGGCTACACGCTGGCAATGGGTGCTATTATGCGGCAAACACGCTACTAAAATCGCGATCGCTATCTAGAAACATCAAAGTAAGAATTTACAAAACGATAATAATGCCGGTCGTCATGTACGGGTGTGAAACGTGGGCGCTGACGAAAGGAGAAGAGAATAGGTTTAGAGTTTTCGAGAATAAAGTACTTAGATAAATCTATGGTCCAAAAAGGGACGAAGAGACCGGCGAGTGGAGAAAACTACATAATGATGAGCTGCACGCTCTCTACGGGTCAGCAAATATTAATAGAGTAATGAAAGCGCGTAAATTAAGATGGGCGGGGCATGTAGCAAGAATGGGCAATGAAAGAACAGTGGCGCAAGTTTTAAGAGGGAGGCCGACTGGTAAGAGACCCCTAGGCAGTCCGAGAAACAGATGGGAGAAAAATGTAAGGGATGATCTAAAAGAACTAGGACATGATTACTTAAACTGGATGGAGAATGCACAAGATAGAGATGTGTGGCGGTCTCGGGTAGATGAGGCAATGAACTTTCGAGTTCGAACTGCTAATCTATAATAATAATAATAATAATAATTTCATTGATCATACAATTTTCACTGAAAAGCCATTATCGAACAAACCACTATTCTTTTAATAAATACTTTAATTCAACGGTCTTTCAGTAGTGTCAATTGAGCAAGCTCTTCAAATAAACCGAACACACATTAAATAATTATGCATTATTATATATCCTCAGATTATTATTATTATTATTATTATCAAATTACATGTAGAATGTTTTTGAAACTTTTTCTAGAAAAGCTGCTTAGACAAATTTGGCACTTACAATTGCGCAATATTATTTTGTGACCAGCTGTGGAATGGTCTTGATGTCGGTAAAGTAGAGATGCACCTTCCTTTTGGAAAATTGACTCAGTAACCCTCTTGTAAAAAAATGGCTCAGTATCCCTGTTGTATTAGTGGTCCAATATCTTGCATCTAAATACATATATTTGGCTTAGTAGCCCTCTCGTGAAAAAGTGGTTCTATCTCCCTGGTTCAGTACCTCTCTTGTATCAATGTTGGTAAGGTAGGAATTCAGGATGATGTTATCAAAATATTTCAGAAACTTAGCACGGACATGAACCACTTTAACTGTCAAATGTTCTCTAATAATGTTCTCTAGAATGTTTTTTCACGAATTATTTGCACACTAAATAAATACAGGAATTTTTAGCTGAATATGTTATCTATAAGGAAGCAATAAATCATCCTTGTTTTTTTTTCTCATAACCATATGACACAGTAGAAAATGTGAGGACAAAGCAAAATGTAACCTTGAAAGTATTTACACGAAATGTTCAATTGAGATGAGAAATAACCTTGAAGCTGTTTACATGAATTCGGTTCTTATAATTGCGCAATATTATTCTATGATGTCATCAGGACCCTCCTAGAATACATATCCAGAGTCCGCCTTGTAAAAGTGGCTCAAAAGTGAGATCCAAAGTCCGTCTTTTAATACGTATCCAGACTCCATCTTACTTTTTGGTTCAGAACCCAGCTTTACCCATCTACTAATACAGTAGCTTTAGTGGATGATTGAAAATTTCGAAATATTTGATTATATTTATTTTGTATTTAGCTTGTTTTTATACATTTATTTTAAATTTTCAACGTGTAATAGGCAAAACTGGCCTTTCAAAATATGAGATGAAAAAGGTGTTGAAAAACGAGCATACATCTGTGAATAAAAAAAGCATGTGAATTCATATCAAGTGTGTTTATATGATATAAGAAGCGATATGTGTCGGACAGTGCACCCTTAATATGTATAAGTTAAAGCACGTGTGAGTAAGCCCGGAATAAAATGCATTTTGTATTATCTCTCTTTCGAGCCTCGAAATTGTTTGCAGTATCTTATTTCATGTAACACGTCGAGCGGTTGACGGACCTAGCATATGGCGAAAGAATGATTATTATCAAACGTTATGGGTTGACTATGGAATCAAACTTTTATGAGCAGTAGAAAAGAAGTGATCTTTAAAGAACGAAAGCAGAGTCTAATGAAATGTATGCAGCTTGAGACTGTCGATTCATGAATGCTTCTGAAATCAAAACGTCTAAACAAGTCTGGACGTTATCTCTCTAGTCCTCGCTCGCTACTCGATACCAGAATAAAGCGATAAGGATCCCGAACATATGACCTACCATAAGGAATCCTTTAGGCACTTTTTTTTACCTACCATATATTATTATTCAATTAGCTTAAAATATTTTTTAGTTCTAATTTTTTTCATCTTCCTTTTTATCCTTGAGTTCTAGAACGTTCTACATTATAATCGACACGTTTGGGATATAATTTTTTTTTTGCAACGCAAAATATAACCTTGAAAGTATTTACGCGAAAAATGCTTGAGATAAGAAATAACCTTGAACCTGTTGTTGCATGAATTCAGAATTGTGCAATATTATTCTATGATATCATCAGGACCCTCCGAGAATACATAGCCAGAGTCCGTCTTGTAAAAGTGGCTTAGAACCCGTGGCTTAGAACCCGTCTTGTAAAAGTGGCTTAGAAACCGTGGCTTAGAACCCGCGGCTTAGAACGCGTCTTGTAAAAGTGGCTTAGAAACCGTGGCTTAGAACCCGTCTTGTAACGCGTATCCAGACTCTGTCTTACTTTTTGAGTTAGAAACGCGATAAATCATCCTTGTTTTTCTTGCAATAACTATATTACGCAGTAGAAATTGCCAGGACAAAGCAAAATATAACCTTGAAAGTTAAGTTGAAAGTTGTTACATGAATTTGGCTGGCACAATTGCGCAATATTACCTGTGACGTCATCATCAAGGAATGTTCTAGAACGGTCTCGATGTCAACCTCACACAGACACAAGCACACAGGCTTACCTCACACAGAAACACGCACACAGGCTTACCTCACACAGACACGCACTAATACTAATTGGTCCAGAACCCGCCTTACTCATCCACTCATGTGGGAGCCCTCTTCAGTGATTTATTTCTAAACAAAACCAAATTTACGTTTTCAGTAATATGCAACAAATTTACGTTTTCAGTAATACACGGAAAAAAGTAGATAGTCAGATTCACTTTTATGTATTGTTAACTTGAAGTTTACTTGTTCGCATTGTACAAGAAACAATTTAAATAGTTTTTGATACTGAATGAGATAGTGAGTAGATAAACTGAGCCGCTTCTGGCTATAGATTCCTGTTACCGACATGTTACCGACCTTCTGGAAGATTCAGAGTTGATGACGTTATCGGTATTATTCTTTTAGAGGCAGCAAAGGAATGTTGTTTGTCACTTGTTTTCAAATTTCGAGCGACATTTTTTTCCAAGAAGGGCATCCGGTGTTTGAGCGGCTTTTTCTTTGACGTTATCAATTTACGTTGTATAATTTTTAGAAATAGTTCTTAGAATTTGGTAAGGTGACGTACTATTTTTCTTAGATTTTTGCCAAGGACGGCATGTGCAAAATGGAATGTGGTGACAATAAAAACTTTATTTGAAAACAAGTGGGGGTCTATATAAGGAGACATGTGAATGATTTTTTTCAGTTGACAGCTAACCACCGAGTATATATCGTAGATGCCGAGTAGTGAAAAGAGAAGTGAACTTATTATTCGCATAAACACTCTTTTAACAAATATTAGAGAAGTGAAGCAGTTAATTGAAGAAAGAATAAAATTTCAAGATTTAACAAAAAGTTTGAAAAACTTCAGTTTAAGGGAAGAAAAATGAATTTTGCAAAACTCAACGAAGTTGGACAACCCCAGGATATCTTGCCAACGAAAAAATTGAATGAATTGGAGATTAATAAAATCTACGCGGTTACTAACGTTAAAAGAGTGCAAACCCAATTCGGATCAAGAATTATTGTTGCTCTTGAAAATAAGTTTACCGTGTTTCTACCTAAACGAATGATCAAAGTGTTTGATGAGGACAAAAATTTGCTTGAGCAAATGAAAAATTTGTGTGAAAAAAATCAAGTGAAAATTAAATATTTGGGAGGATACTACAACATTATTGAATTTATCCAAAACTGAAAAATGTCATATCTACCACAAAAACAATTAATGTTGGGAACTACGTATAATTTGAACTCATCGTTTACGAAACAAATTATCGTGGGAGCAGAATTGAATAACAATGGAAACTTGACCGCGGTGGTGAAATTCAGGTCGAGTCATCCTTGTATCAGCCTCTCCTTAAATCTTAAAGATTGGAAGATGTTTCAAAGTTATTTCAACATTATAACTAAATATTTCAACGGGGAAGAAGAAATAAAAGGATTAATCAACTGTGGAAATTTGTGCATACGCTTTGGGTCTTTCTTCAAAATGGATAAATTCATCACTTTGGAGCAAACTGAAAAGGAGAATGCCATT
>CAKNYM010034587.1:0-13079 GCA_932195095.1 Andricus curvator
TTTTTATTTAATGTTATGTAGCTAATCACGCACTGAATATTTGATGCATGCCGTCTCGCCGTTTCAATTTTGAATTGAAGCTGTGCAATACGCTCGCGAGTCCTACTCAGACGTACTGAAGTTTCGTTACTTCTACTGTCGCTAAGCAAGGAAACCGCCTTCTCGTAAACAACGCAGTTCAGATTCCAGAGATTAACATCTTCGGGGATCAAATCGGGGAGAGCAGTATTAGCTTCAGCTAATTTGTCCATCCTGAGAAAGACTTTTTGGTGGATAGATCTCCTATTTCTCATGTTAGCATTATCGGCTATCTGCAAAGGTGGTCTTGCTGCAACGGGTGGAATGTTCGATGGAGGTTGTTGCTCTTCTTCTTGTTGATAAAGAGCTTCATATCCGTTTTTTCGCAAAAAGGATACCTGATCTCTTAAATACTGAGGCGTTTGATGAGCATATTCCGGGTGCATATTGACCCAACGGTCATGTAACCTCTGCATGAATCCTCTTCGCGCCGGTATTATTATTATTATTATTATCGATTAGCAATTCGAACTCGAAAGTTCATTGCCTCATCTACCCGAAACAGCCACGCATCTCTATCCTGTGCATCCTCCATCCAGTTTAAGCAATCATGTCCTAGTTCTTTTGGATCATCCCTTACATTTTTCTCCCATCTGTTTCTCGGTCTGCGTAGAGGTCTCTTACCAGTCGGTTTCCCTCTTAAAACTTGCGCCACTGTTCTTTCATTGCCCATTCTTGCTACATGCCCCGCCCATCTTAATTTACGCGCTTTCATAACTCTATTAATATTTGCTGACCCGTAGAGAGCATGCAGCTCATCATTATGCAGTTTTATCCATTCACCAGTCTCTTCGTCCCTCTTTAAACCATAGATTTTTCTAAGTACTTTATTTTCGAAAACTCTAAACCTATTCTCCTCTCGCTTCGTCAGCGCCCACGTTTCACATCCGTACATGACGACCGGCATTATTATCGTTTTGTAAATTCTTACTTTGATGTTTCTAGATAGCAATCGCGATATTAGTAGCGTGTTTTCTGCATAATAGCACCCATTGCCAGCGTGCAGCCGCGCGTTGATTTCCGTTTTAATGTTATTTTCGCTAGTTATAATAGACCCGAGGTATTTAAACTCGTTAACCCTTTCGAATTTCATACTTCCGGCCATTAGATCCCCGCCTACATTACTTTGTTTGGATCTGACGACGGTCATATATTTTGTCTTCGATTCGCTAACTTCCAAACCAATATGTTTGGCTTTTGTGATCAAGATTTCTGCATTTTTAGCTACGGTTTCTTTATCATCCCCTAGTAAGTCGGGATCATCCGCATACCCAAGAATTTGTATTATCCCATTGAGGGTAGCACCGGTCGGATTCGCTTGTACTTGTCTTACCACGCATTCTAAAACTAAGTTGAAAAGGGCGCACGAAAGTGCATCGCCCTGTTTCAGGCCATCACGGATCGAAAACTCTTCAGATAAACTTCCGTTTACACTTATTCTACCCCTACTGCCACTTAAGCAAATTTCGATAAGTCTAACTAATTTTCTTGGTACACCCAAGAACTCTAGGATCCAGTACAATCGTGCGCGTATAATAGAGTCGTAAGCTTTTTTGAAATCGATAAATAGCTGATGTACTACTTCATTAAATTCCCATTTCTTTTCTAACAGTTGTCGAATTGTAAACATTTGATCGCCTCTAGATCGGTTTCGGCGGAATCCACACTGGTAATCCCCGATGATTTCCTCGGCAAAAGGAGTTAGTCTACTAAAGATTACATTGGACAGGATCTTATAGCACGAAGGCACAAGTGAAATTCCCCGATAATAATTGTTACAGTTCGTTTTATCGCCTTTTTTAAAGATGGGAATAATAATAGAGGTATTCCATTCCTCCGGCATGCGTTCTGTTTTCCAAACTGTGCGTATTAATTTACAAATTTGCCTTGTGAGGCAAGGGCCTCCATTTTTTATCAGTTCTGACGGTAGGTCGTCGATGCCCGCGGCTTTGTTATTTTTTAACTTCTTTATGGCCATTTCTATTTCTACATCAGTAGGATCATCAATTAGTAGATCGGCAGTGTGGATTTCACCGAGATTACCTTCAACGGGGGCTTCGCGTACATTTAATAGCTTATCGAAATAGTTTTTCCATAAATTCAGTCTCTCTGTCGCATCGGCTACTAGATTGCCATTTTCGTCCCTCATTATTTACGTTCTACTTCGGAAGCCTTCCCTTATAAAATTGATTCCCCTGTACATCTCACGCGGGTTATTTTGTTTATTATGCGTTTCTATTGCTAGTATTTTATTCTTTTTCCACTCCCTTTTCTTGGATCTATAAAGCCTATTTGTACTTTTACTAATCTCGAGATACTTCTTATGTGTTTGATCGCACTTATTTTGTAAACTAATTAGTTTGGCCTTCCGATGTAAATTATACTTCAATTAATTTAACATTTTGAAACACTTGCCCAACAGTCGTAAAACAAATTGTAAGAAGATAATCAACAAAAAGAACATCTTATTAACGCCTAATATTGTATGTAGATGAAGTTTATAATTAATATGTCAACAATAATAAAAAAGCAGGTGTCTAACTTACCTTCAGTTTGCAACGTGCATTGGTGCCATCTACAGTGCTTCTTGCTAAGTAACTTTGTATACATTTTACTGTAATTTGTTTATAAATGGGCTGACGGCTCTGGATTCACATAGAAATAAAAATAATTTTTCAACCATATTGTTATAAGTTCCGATCATACACTGAATTCTATATTTTCTGTTTATTGATTGTATGAAGACATTAATCGTTATTATACGGATTTTTGTTTTGTTTCTTATAAATATCTGCAGGTATATAAATATATAAGAAACAAAAAAATGAGGAACCCGTCGTTTCCTTTTCATTACGTTCTGACCTCGGTTCTGACAGATGGGAAAACAATTGAAACAAAATTCTTATAACGTCATATTTTACCCGGCTGTCTTTTAATATTTACATAAGATGCACAAGGATTCGAATTAGCTATTTTTTACAATTACGCAATAACTAAAAAATGTCATTACAGTTTCGCTATTTTGAATAACTTAACCTAAATCAAGTGAATATAATTACGTTTTGGCAGTATAGAAACAGAACGAAAATCATGAAAGTATATTGTTTCTTTTCGGTCGGGTCCCTGAAAAAAAAATATAATTTGGCCAGTCTTCCATTAATGGCAGCAGTCAGCACTCAAGCAGGCTTATTGACAAATTTCATGCTGAAATGACTACTGATTGGTTACGTATAACATTTACAAACATTATTTTTATACACTCTGCAAACAAACTTTTCAAGTGAAAAATGACCAATATAGAAGTACGAATATGCGTTAATTTTATGGCGACAGGTCTGTGAAGATTTATAATGTAAACAATCGCCTAAATTTATACTTCAGTAGTATAGATATGCCTGTCATATCATCGGCCGGTAATGTAGGTTCCTACTAGGTATCTGATTAATGTCGGTTAGGGAGGGATACCGACATATTCTTCAGTAATATTTACGCGTGCACAAATTCCTTTACTTCTGGTCAAACTCTCAAATTTACCGCCCCCGTTGCAAATTTGAATTTCCCGGCAATTTAACTGACTTGACGGTGGCGCCATCTATTTCTGGAAACAACTTGTCGACTAGTGGCATCTTAACCCGGACACAAACCATTATTGTTGATATGTAAATGACCGGTCATCGTTTTACTGTCATTTAGCTCTGAACAGAACCCTGTCCCTTAGGTGGGCGTACTAGCAGGCGGAGCTTGCACTTTAGACATAACAGCATGGAACAGAACCATGCTCGTTCGGTAAGGGTTCCAGTTGCGGCATAGCTATACTACTGACTTCACATGCGCATTCTTTCCCTTATCCCCTCTTTTTCCCTTCTTTAAATTATTCTTTTTTCCCTGCTCTCAAAAAAACATTCCCTTTTTGCCCCTTTTCCTCGGTATTTCGCTTAAATGCGAACTTAAATTCTACTATTTGCTTGAAGTTTTGATTTTTAATTCAAAATGCAACTATTTTATTTAAAAAGTTATCTTTTCTGGTCAAAACTTCAACTACTTGGTTTAAAATTGAACTAAATTGTTGAACACAAATTTTATTTATCATGATTACTTTTATATGTGTTCCTTATTTTGCATTAAATTTTATTCTCAGCTACCCTGAAAAATGTATCATTTCAATAAATTTATATTACTGCAATTCATAATATGCATTGGTATTGAAACAGACGTATTTTCTTTGTCTTGTTTTTATAATTAAAAAAAAAGAGCGCATTCTATGAAAAAAATGTTTTTATACATTTTATTGTAACTTGTGTGGTTTTTCCCTAAATTTATTTTGTTCATTTTCAATGTTTTTTTTTACGATTTGAACCAAAAATACGCATCCTAGCGTAAAGTGGTTTTAAGAAAATTTGTAGATATAATTTAGGCGAAAAATGTTATTAAATAAAATTTTATTGTAGCTTGTGTCGTTTTTCCAAAAAGTTAGTTTTCTTATTTTAAATGTATTTTTATAACAAAAGTTAATAACAAATTTGTAGATCTTTTTTTGTTTGAGCAACTTTTGTCTTTTCATTTTTTTTTCGTCTCTTTCAAGCAGAAAAAAGAACCTTACATTTTACTGAAAACCAAGTTAAATCTACTGATCTTCCAAGTACGTATATGGACAACACGACGGTTCAGTAAATTTTACAATTATAGGCAACTAAATATGACCATCATTGATGGTTACCAGTACTGATTTTCAAGTGCTGCTGACCTGCGGATCAGTACATTTTACCGATCCAGTCGCTATTCTGCACTGTTCCTCGATGCTGCAATTAAGAATTATCATGTCACTTTGACGGATAATATAAAAAGATTTAACTTATGTTAACGGTACAAACTATAGTTTGGATGGCTCTATAAATTGTAAAAAAATATCGCTACAAATAATTAATAAATAAACACACTGTTAGTTCTGAGATATATTTTCGAGTATACGTATAATTAATCGGTATTTGTAAGTTACACCGCTTATAATACAATGAAAATTTCTTACGCAACGGGATGGGGGGGGGGGGGGGGCGGACGAACGCATAAACCTAAGCTCGCAAGTCGATTAGCTTAACCACTACACTATTACACGAGTTGCGATCTGTGAAATAATTCCGAAATGCATTTGTAACTAAGGTGGCGACCTCGGTAACGACTTTTGAATACACGTCCATGCCATCGCGGCACACGACAAAAGTTTTCGCATTTACCTCATATCCATACAAGTCAGCTGGAACAGTCACGGAACGCAAAAACGTCTTGCTCCAATAAACTCTCAACTGTACGCGACCTGAATAAGATGTGCCATCCAAAATTGTGTTATTTATTATAAACCCCCTTCATTGCTAAGTGGGGATCTGGAGTAATGTGACTACTGTCACAGAAATGTCAAAAATAAATGTTTTTTAGGTGATGCAATGCATCCATTGCCGATGGCGTCATAAATTCATCCGGTGGTCCACGCGGATAGGTTGCGTTATTACGACTTTGAGGGCGAGCTAAACAAGCTATTCGGATCGGTAGCATGTACCGATCCTTCTGTAATGTTCACTGCACCACTATTGTAATCTTGGTTCAGTGGATTTCATATAACTTACCGTTTTTCATACTAGGGAATAGAGGTTTATTTTACTAAAGGATTACCGTTAAATTCACCCTAACTTTACTGTCACATTTACGAAATGCTAAGTGCTTTTGACATTTTCACCCCTTCAGTAGGAGCAGTTTTTACTCTTACGGTTACAAGAAACACTTTACATTTCTTGATTAGTAAATATTCCATTTCTTTTTTCTGCGTGTTTGTGGGTCTTCCAAACAGTTTTTATTTGTTATTTTTAATACTATTTTTACGATTAAAACAAGAAATACGTGTCCTATCAAAAAATTATTCCTGACAAATTTGTAGCTCTTTCTTGGGTGAGCAACTTTTGTCTATTAATTTTTTTCATAGCTTGTGTCGTTTGTCCAAAAATATCATTCTTTTTTATCACACCGCCATCATAAGTGCGATTTTAGGTACTGTGAACGATATCTAAAATAGCACTTCTTAGCCTAGGCCGTGAAATTTTTACTTAGGGTACAGCGTAATATAAAGTAACTAACACTGTGATCTGATTGGCTGATGAAAATTTGTATCTGTACTTTGGTACGATGATGTAGATGCCCCTTAGTGGCACTTCGCGTCGTGTAAATTTCAGTACTCGTCCTTCGCCTCGGGTATTGAATTGCATTGGATTGAATTGGATTGAATTGGATTGGATTGGATTGGATTCCCTCTCTGGTTTTTAGATTAGGACTCCATGCAATCTATTTGCACTTATGATGACTGGTGTGATAAAAAATAGTGTTTGACACTCGGCCCCCAAAGTGTCACTTTGCCTCGTGTGAATTGCAGTACTCGTTATTGGTCTCGGTTACGCCTCGACTCCAACTCGTACTGCAGCTTTAACACTCGGCCGAAAAAGCGCCACTTAAGGTCCTTGTATCACAAATAATAATTATTTTTAATTTTACTCTTTACGATTAAAACAAAAACTATGCGTCCTATCAAAAAGTGATTGCTATCAAATTTTTACATCTATTTTGAATGCACAATTTTCATCGATTCATCTTTTTTCGTACCTTGCGTCGTTGTTCCAAAAATTAAATTTTTTTTGTGATTTTATTTTTCATGATTAAAACAAAAACGACGCATCATAACAAAAAATTATTAATAACAAATATGTAGCTCTTTTTTTGGAGAAAATATTTTGTTAATCAATTTTTTCCGAAGGTTGTATCGTTTGTCTAAAAATTCAATTTTTCTATTTTTAATGCTGTTTTTCACGAATAAAACAAAAGCTACACATCCTATCAAAAATTGATTAATAAAAAATTTGTAAATCTATTTTTCGTGTATAATTTTTGTTCATTCATGTTTTTCCGTATCTTGTATAGTTTGACCGCAAAATGGAATTTTTGATTTTTCATTATTTTTTTGTGCGATCAAAATTTGATTTTTTGATTTTTCAAGAAAATGCAAAAAGTTATTCAGACAATATTGTAGGGTGTTCAAAAATCAACGTTTTTCTTCTCCTGACTTTTTTTCATATCGTGCATTGTATCGCTTAAAATTTTCATTTTCGTTTTTTTTAATTTTGTAAGTACTATAACTCCGGTAATTTGTTTTTTATAAAAAAAAAGTCATGAGAATAAACTGTTCGTCTTTTTATATACTACGAATAGCCGTACATAGAATTTTCAAATCTTAAAAAAATTTTTTTAAATTTTGCTAATTTTTTGAATGTTTATCTAATACGGCTGGCCGACGAACTTGACTTTAAGTTTAGGATACATAAAGAGTATACCAAAGGCGAAAACCTGTTGTTCGGGTTAAGAAAGTCTCAAAATGTGGAAATTTCAGAAAAACTGTTGAGGGGGGGGGGGGGTCAAATTTTACACAAATCTAATACTTTCTCCAGGCAAACTTGATCGCAAAGTGCCTTTTTTAAATTTTAAGACTCAAATTCTAAAATGAGGTGGGCAAGCACAAGTGGGTCAAATGCAGCCAGCTAGGCGATAAAAAACTATTTAAGTTTTAAAACTATGCATTAAACCATATATTTTTGGAAAAACACATGTTTAGTGAATTCAAAACTGATATTTATGTATATTTCCAAGACTCGAACATCAATGGATAAAATGAAAATTGTGTAAGTTATCAAACATGGCAAACAAACAAATATCTCTTTCATAAGGCTAATAATTTCAGTCAGAGTCTTTGTAAGCTTAGAAATAAATATATAATTAATTGACCTGGAGGAGAACTATACTGAAGTAAGGTACGGTCTTTCACTTTCATATATTATTTTTCTCATATGCGTAGTATACAATTACTTCTTCTAATTGTATAGTTACTTAACCTTTTGACAAATGAAATTCTTAATTTGCAATTTTGAAATTAATTGATAAAAAAAGTCCTTCTGAGTCCTGTCTTCATTCTGACAGTATGAGATGGAAAATTTATTCGTCTTTTAAATTCCGCAAAGAATTGCTGCCCCTACCTGCCCATTTTTTAAATATATCCTTTTTTATGCAGCTTTCTTGTTTCTTAAAAATCTAACCTTGCTGTCTATAAGTTTATTTTTGTGAAAAAGAGCATTATATCAGTCAATCATCAATGTATAATAAATTTTTAAAAATTCCCGCTTCTTCATTATTTCTATTCCTTTTCCTTTTTCTTTACTTCGTTTGTCCCCCAATTCTCTTAAACACTCACGAATAAGTTTTTATTTGAAAAATGGTTCGACGTAAACAAAACTTGTCCAAACGTCCCAAAATTAAATCAAAAAATGGATTTTTTATTATTTACGAAAATTCTGTATGTGGTTAATACTCGTTTGCAAAAGAGAGTTAGGCAAAAATACCAGTTCTCAAAGTATAATTGCATATTCAAGGAATCCAGAATATAGAAAGAATATTAATTTTGTTTTTTTTTTGCAATTTTGGCTACAGATTCATAATCAGAAACATTAAAAACGCTTAACGACAAAAAGTTTCAGGAAATTTTAAGAAAAATGTCTGATCTTCAAACATCATACCAAATTCGCAATATTGACTTTTTTAATTTTGACTTCTTTTTTGGTTAAAATGAAACTATTTGGTCGAATCATTGTTTTTTGGTTGAGGATTCAATTTTTTTATTTTAAATGGAAATATTTTGTGGTTGAAATATCAACCATTACGTGTTTCGTTGAGAATTCATATTTTTTGGTTGAAAAAACAACCATTTGGTGTAAAGTTGACTATATACACCAAATGTTTTACTAAGTCACGACGTAGCTAGCCACGTTGAAAAAGACGTTGTATACTACGTCGTTAATGACGTCGGATTCTACGTCGTTTCCCACGCAGTGTCCTACATCATTTCCGACTTAGTTTCCTACGTACTTTACGTCGTCAGATTTTTCAATTAGGATTTAAAAAAATGTGTTTTTCATAGCATTTATTTGAGTGAAAACTTTTGCGAAGGAATTCGAAAATGCCAAAAATGTGCGTTACGTAATACTTGAACAGCCCCTTAATAATTTACGAAAACACACATTTATGAAGATTATCGTTGCGCTTTACGGTTTATGATCTCAGAGCACACCATATACAGTAGTCAGTAGTGTTGTGTGCCTTGCAATTCTTACCGCTAACAAAGCTAATAAAAGTGAATACTGTATATTAACCGCGAACAAGCCGCTATTTCTCCAGAGCTGAGACAGTCCCGTTTTTCTTCGAGCATAGTCGGTGGCACATGCTATCTTTATGTTAATTGCCTTATTCCGCTTTAAAACTCTAGCCGAATGATCGCATCGCGAGACATGAGAGTGGTTCGATTTATCTCAGTTTTTTGTTTCAAATAAAACTTTTCTTTCTATATGAGTTTATTCAAATTTTCCGAACAATAGAGATTTTGCATGTGTCATCAGGACTGCCAGAAAGACGCACTTAAGTCACTTTTAGTCACTTTTATGTTTGAAGTCACTTTTTAAAGAAAAAGTCACTATAATCACTTTTTTAAAAGAAAAATACAAATTTAGTCACTTTAATTCATCTCATTTTAGATTTCATAAAAAAAGAAAATTTAATTAATATAAGAATGAAATGTATAGTAATCTATGGTATGAAAATGCTATTCAATATCGAACTTCGCACTCTTTCTCCTTTTTTCCCATTTTTAAAGAATTCATATTTTTTCTCCTGCTTTCAAGAAACCTTATCTTGGGGTTTTTGCTTAAAAACGAACGAAATTAAATGAAGCCAATAAGAAAATCCATCATCTTTCGTTGAAAGTGAATTTTTTTGAATTGAGAACCCAGGAAAAAAGAATCGATTCAGTGAAATTTTTTTAAATCGGAACATTTAAGAATGCGGATTCACGCAAGTTGAGGTCTATCGGTTTGTAAAAATTTTAATTCGTCAACTGAGTAGGCAGCAGTGAATCGGTCATATGAATTGGTTGAAATCTCTATAAAAACAGAGTATGGTGAATGTTGTATCCAATAGGAAACTTAAGATTGACTATTTCTGTCAATGAAACGGCAAAGTCTAGTTTTATTCAGTGAATACGAAAAGACAGATTAGATTTATAATCATTTGAATGGAAGTGAATCGGTAAAGGTAGCGAGTAGTGGATTCAAATAAGAAAATGTTGTCAATTCAAATTATCAAGAAATAAGTATCATTAAAACTTGCGGCTAGAATGTAGACGGCTGTGAGATTGGTTCCGCTCCTTGTGCTGACTTACGAATCACAGTGTTGAAGTATCCGATTCTCAATATCGATATTGAAAATCAATACTTGAATCCGGGAATTGAACTTTTTTCACCCAAAAATATGGAATATGATAAGATATATGACGTCACAATATGAAGCTAATAATATCTGCTATCCCCGGAATTGAAGATTTTTACCCTAAAATAATATAATTTATATATTAATTGTTTATGGCAATGGTGTCATATTACATTGAAAATTGTCAAGATCTGCTACCGCCTCAATGACTCATGGCTGCCTTTGTCGCGCGCCGACACCATGCGTCAGAGATGAAATTAGACCCATATGCTGATATCAATGAGAAAGCGTTAGGCATACGATTGGCAGGCTTTGCTTTTATGAACAAATAGCTTATTTAGACATTCCACAACTATGCGTCATCCGTCCGACATAATTTCTTTGATATTTTTATTATCAAATTCCTTGAAGGTTCTCCTTTAATATCTGCCGACAGGAAGTTGACGTCATTCGTCTGACAACCACAAATATTGGTGGATGGTTTGCGGAAAAAGTCAGAGAACAGGTTCAAGTTAAAATTGATAAACTAAAAACAACAGATTCGGGTTGCAGTTTAATAGAAATCATGAACTTAAAGGTTAATATTAATAGATACTCCCCTTTTCAGGTTGGGTCTTCAACTTTAATTGAATTACCCGATTTTATACAAAGAAAAAAACCTGTGATCAATATTACAAATAAAGATTCATACTGTTTTCTCTGATCAGTAATGGCAGCTTTTATACTGCTAAATCCAATGTTTCAAGCACAAGTTCTTATCCTCACATTATTGCTTCAAAACTCAAATATAATGATATCAAGTTTCCAATTACTCTTGACGATATTCCGAAATTCGAAAAAATGAATGGTTTAAGTATAAATGTCTATGGATTAGAGTTTGATGAATATAGCAAGAAACAGGAAATTGTTCCAGTTTTTTAAAGATTTCTTCCAGATTTTGTTTGAACAATCTATCTAGACTAAAGAAATCACAAATAACAAAAGATCATTGGCGCATTTACTTTTGTGACAGGTGTTTGTGCCACTTTAAATTTGAGAAATCACTTGAAAAAATAAAGTAGCTTGCGAACGTCTAAATAATTGCACACTGATACTTCCCACAGAAAAAGACCATATTTTAATGTTTAAAAATTACAAATATAAAGAGAGGATTCAATTTGAAGTATATGCTGATGTAGAGTGTTTGTTAGAGCCAGTTACCAACATTCAAGGTAATGCTTATCAAAAACATATACCTACAAATGTTGCTTATTACACAAAGAGCAGTTTTAAGGATTCACAATCTGACCCTCAAGTTTATCGTGAAAAGGACTGCATCACGAGGTTTGTCAATAAGTTAAAAAACTTAGCTGAGAAAGCAGATTCTTGTTTTAAAAATACTGTACCAATAAAACCCTGAACATTAAAGGAAGAGTATAATTTTCAAAACGCAAAAGTTTGTCATATTTTTTAGCAAGATTTCAATTAAGATGATGTGAAACATTATGATCACTGTCATTTTACGTGGAAATATCATGGCCGTGCCCATGTCAGGTGTAACGTAAATTACCATGACTCACATATAATTTCCATAGTGTTTCATAATTTATCTGGCTACGAATCTCATTTTTTATGAAAGAATTGGGAACAAGCTTTGAATGTCATATCTCATTATTACCTATTCATAAAGAAAAATATATATCTTTTACAAAAAATATGCAAAATACGAAAGTTAAACTTAGATTCATTGACTCTTTTCGTCTTATGCTGAGTAGCCTCTCCAAATTAGCTTCAAATCTTAGCAATGATGAAAAATTAATAACAGGAAAATATTGCAAAAATGATGAAGAATTTGAATTGTTAACAAGATAAGGTGTATTTCCATACGATTATGTTGATAATTGGCAAAAATTAGATGAAGATTGTCTACCAGCAAAAGAGGAATTTTATTCGAAATTAAATGATGAGACCATTTCAGATGAAGATTATAATCATGTCTGCAAGGTCTGGGAAAAAATGTAATTTAAACACGTTAGGTGAATATTCAGATTTATACTTGAAAAATGACGTTTTTCTTTTGGTAGACATTTTTGAAAGTTTTAGATGTCGTATTGAAACTTATAATTTAGATCAATTACGGCCATGCTACGCTGAAAAAACCAGTTCTCGTTAGATCACTGAAGCTAAGCAGCGTTGGGCGCGGTTAGTACTTGGATAGGTGACCATTCGAGACTACTGTGTGCTGTTGGCATATTATGGGTGTGGTGAGCCCAAAACTTGTAGTTATTTATAAGTACAAGAAAACTATCCACCTAGAAACACTACCCGAATCGGGTAGTGTCACGCCTACCCTGAAAGGGAAATGGCTTAATGGTATACACCCCAGCTGAAAATTCCTGTACAGGAACCTGTGCAGGAACCTGCTATGTTCCATTGGAGGTTCCTGCACAGGTTCCTGGTACACCGGTTCCTGCCGCGGATCCTGCGTTATCGTGGATGTTGCCGCAAGAAATTCCCTAGGGAGGATTCTGTACAGGTTCCTGTGCAAGTGGGACACATTTGCAAAAAGTATCTATGAAGGATCCTGTGCAGGTTCCTGAGCAGGTGGGACACTCGCATATATATATATATATATATATATATAGTTAAAAGTTTGTCATAAGGACAACCGCAGGATTTCG
>CAKNYM010034588.1:0-20407 GCA_932195095.1 Andricus curvator
TATATATATTGTTCCCCCACTCCGCCGCCACTTGCCGCATCTAGGTGTATAATATCTTTGGTATAACATTGCGCGCAATTGTGCATCATTTCGTTTGTTGATTTATTTATAAATGTTTCAATGGAGTCGGGTGAGCGATATGTAAGTGTAAGAAAGTGTAGTGCTTGTGGTGTCACATTTACGCGGCAAAGCTCTCTAAATAAATATTGTAGAGAAATGCATGGTTTGATTCAACTGAAGACTTCTTCTGTGTAAGTGCAAATTAAATTTATAATTTTTTAGTAGGCCTCTATAGATTTGGTCTAAAGAATATAATCGTTTCAGTTATTTTCAAATTACTTTAAATTGTAACTGCAAAAGTTACTTTATTTTAAATAAGTCGGGTAGACGAGGGCAAACTTAATCATCGGAACAAAGTTTCTAAAGTTAATTAAACGTTTTGTTTTTTAATCGTACACAATACTCTCATTTTATATAACTTAGTTTTACACATGCAAGCTATGCAACGATTCTCAGAGTATTGTTAAAAATGATGATATAGGACAAAGAATATAATAAAATTAAGGTTTTTATAACGAATAAATTAAAAAATGGCTGAGAAAAAGTTGTGAATAATCATTTTAAAAAGAATAAAAGTCAATATTGAGGCAATTCTTGAAATAAAAACGTCCTTTACTGTAGGCGCTTTTCATTTCAAACAAATTAAAAATGTACGATATAGTACCTTCCAGCTATTATTATATGAATATGAAAGAGAAACATTTGCTTGAAAACTCATGTATTTTTCTTGTAAATTCGTTCTTATGGGAGAATTTTTTTTAATAACAATTACGCTATTGCATTTTTGCTTCGAAATTTATCTTTTTTTAGTTGTAAATTCATCTCTTGCTTCAAACTTTATGTAATGTGTTAAAATTAATCTTTTTTGGTTGAAAATACTTGGTTGCAAGTTGCACTACTTTATTAAAAATTCCCTTTTTTGTCGAAAACTTTTAATTTGGTTTAAAATGTATTTTTTTATTTAAAATTTTATTATTCACTTGGAATCTAATGTATTTGGTTGAAAATTAGTCGGAATGGAAGCTTGTAATGTGTCCCCTAAGGGTTTACATTTTTCTTGTATCTCTTCAGTATTCCATTAAACACCCCCCACACACTTCCATGGTGGTGGGAGGGGGACCTACAGTTTAAGATGGGTTCCGAACCACCAAGAGCAACAGCTTTAAGTACTTGGAGAACCTTTTTCTCTAGAGGTACCGGTACCACGACTCTCTGGAGATGAACAACTTGGCTCTTCCAGAGTGTGAGGCGGGAATCGAACCCGCAAGTTAAAATATATCTCTTTGGTTGAAAATTCATGTATTGTGTTAAAAATTCGTATTATTTATAGAAAATAGGGTCGATAGGGGTAAGAGTGATAAAGAGAAAATTTGGAATGAAAAACGAATTAGTTATCAGCTTTTTTTTGTTGCAACATAAAGATTATATCTCTTATTATTCGTAGAAAAAAGGTGGCTGGCATAAGTTATTCATTTAATCAATTTATTTTAAAGAAACTGAGATGCTTTTAGAAAACTTCAATTCGTAATTTTACGTTGGCTTAAGTTATATTGCAAGAAATTTAGATGGAAACAATACAATAATAGGGAAAATTTTCCCTAAGATGATTAGGTTTTTTTAATTTTAATTAATATAAATTAATACGTTTTTTTTTTAATGTCAGTCCACGGCTAGCCTCGATTAAGTTCAACCCAAAAGTACTTGCACCTCCAGTTTCTCTTTTGTACGTGTTTCTGGGATGACCCCCTGTTACTTTAAGCCATGAAATTAAAAAAAATCATACTACGCGTTTTTGAGAAAAAAGATTTGTTCAATTTTAGCTATTAAAAATCTCATTTTTCTCGAAAACGACGCAAAATATGAATAGCACTTAATAGTTCAAAATTGTTTCCCTTCATAAAATCTATAAAATTATACCCATACCAGATGTTTATCTTGTATGATTCATCAAATTTCTCCAAAAAGATAGACTACATCAATAAAAATCAATTAAAATAGCATTTAGTTTGAAGAACTTTAACATATTATTTTTAAAAACGTCTGTTTTTAGTTCATTGCTGTGTAAAGAACATGTTCCATGAGATTATTAAGGTTCCTCAGCTTCAAAGTAAAGAAAAATTAAGTTTTATCTCTAAAATTGGATTATTGTAATTTGTGTCACTACAAGCAATACACTTTTTTACACTTACAGATCGGTCACCCGACTCCATTTAAACATTTATAAATAAATCAACAAACGAAATGCTGTATAATTGCGCGCAATGTTATACCTGTTGTGCTGCACAGTGTACTGTAACGTGAACATGAAGAGTTCGAACCGCTTGAACGCTCCCGGGCTCATTGGCTGAGCGCGCATAGTGGTTGCAGTGGTGGGGGGCACGGCACGGACTGGAGCATGATCCAATAAATACATGGTCTAGCCACTTGAGGGCCCCTTTTCGTCAAAGTCACGCAACCGCTTAATGCCACCATTTTGTTAGTATGACCCCGCAGTTTGAGTTTGATGCGTACTCTCTGTACGACAAACTATTATAGGAAAATAAGTATGTAAGAAGAAATATTATGAAAATATTGAATTCCAACAAAATTTGGAATGAGTACTGAATGATGTATATTAGAACTCTGATAAGAAAATAAATGATATTCAGGACAGAATGGAAGTTTGTAAATAATACTAAATGAGGATTATCACGAGTACATAGAAATTTTGATATTTATGTCAATAACATTGTAACATTGTTACATTGTAATATTGTCAATATCTCCGTTTAATAGTGTATACATGATTCTCATGTCGCCAATGCTTTCAGAAAAATATATGCAAAAGTGACTCTTCTTTATACATATGTGACACGATCTGAAGAAAGACCCCTAAGCGGCCAAACGTAAATTTTAGAGAAGAAGCAAGAGAAGTGGCGACGGGCCGATAGAACGTCATAGAACGACAATGTTTACACGCTTGTACTGAATGAATTATTGATGATGGAATTTTTTTAACTATGCCATCTAAAAGAGCAAGTTCGAATCTACGTAAAACATTAAAAATCAGAAAATCGATTTTTGGCCGCTTAGGGGTCTTTCTTCAGATCGCGTCACATATATACTTATTAATATACTGTGAACCTTTATGTTTCAACTTCGTAAAGAATTCAATATGGCAAAACAAGTCTTTACGAATACAAAATACAAATTGAAAAGAAGTGCTTTTATCCCGCCTTGCCCCGGTCACAATACCTGGGAAAAAAAAATTCGGTCAAATTGGACGAAACTGCGGGAAATGATAGATCTTGAGGTCCTGATTAAAAGTTCTTATGGCCACAACCACTTTCAATTTTCTATGAGACGGTGTCACAGTGTGACATGAAATTTATTATCGTATTCAGGTAATGATAAATAATAACATTCACATTTTCTGCTATGAAGATAATAAAATTTGTGAATATCGTAACAAATAGCTTGATCATAAAAGTCTTTGACGTACTGCCACCAACAAAAATACGATTCCGAGATAATCCTTTCAGCTTGGTGATTTGAATTTTTGAGAATTTTCTAACAAAGAACCCCTTCTTTGAAAAATTGTCTCTTGCTACCTTCTCCCGTTCCACCCTTCATGTATTAATTATATTTGGAACGTAATACAAATTGTGAAAAAAGGGAATGTGAACAAGAGTATTGATAATTATGAATAAATATTTAATATCTTTAGATCAAATTATCCTCCAAAATTGAGAACAAATATTTTAAAATAAATAAAACATAATAATTATCATTTTATATGTCGTGGGCACTGAATTATATAATTTTATTTATTCAGTACTTTCCCAATCGACTTCAATTTTATTTTATACACATATATGTCACTAGGTCGTGGGTATGGTGGGCCCACATTGGTAGTAAATATCCACCTAGAAACACTACCCGAATCGGGTAGTGAGGCAATGAACTTTCGAGTTCGAACTGCTAATCAATGTATGTATGTATATGTCACTAGGAGCAAAGATATATCTTTGCCAGGAGGAGGTTATGAAACACATAACCTAAAATTATAGTTAATCCGCATTTTCCTTTACCCATTTTCAACATTACAATACATTTTATTAGAACTGAAGTATTTCTATACCTCAAAATTACAAGAAATATTAATTCTCACATTTTGGAGAAATGGAGAAATTTAGCGGTTGGTTCTGATTGGCTCCGTTTTTTTTACTTGCCCGTGGCTAGACCATGTATTTATTGGATCATGGATAGTGATGGACGCTGCACGGTAGTTCACAGTCATGACCGGTCATGACGGTAAATGTTGGTAAAACCAAAGATATTATACACCTAGATGCGGCAAGTGGCGGCGGAGTGGGGATAGAATTATTAGTAGGGTAGGATAAATGTAGACGGGACTGTCGGCGAAAATCCTAACACTCCCCGCCGTGCCTCTCTAACCGCTTAAGTATAAATCCCCTCTTAACACTTGTCGTGAGTAAAATGGGCGAAAGAGGCGCTGTCGCCGAAATGAATTTCAGTAGATAATATAGTTTTCTGAAAATATTCATGATCACTAGAGCAATTCGAAGTCTGTCTTACCCGGCGATCGAGGTCAATAACAATCAATAAACAAATTAATATTTATAATTGTTTAATTAAAGTAAATTCCGTTCAGATTCAACTGTAAATAATTATGAATATATATATATATATATATATATTCATATATGTGGAAATGACACCGTCTTGACACGCCAAAATGAAACCCTCCGTGCCCGACTTCAAACAGGGTGATTTAAGAAAAGCAAACGTTAACCCATACGACATCGACTGATCTTCCACATTTCTGTGGAAGATGCCGTGCATCCTCTTGTCGAGAAACTGTTCGTGGAAATTTTTCTCCTGTGCTTTCTTAATCCGGGCCTTCAGGAGTGAGTATTCAAGATGGATAAGATTTGATGCATTTTGCTCACCCCTAATATTGAAGTCAAGGCCGAGTGTTTCAGCAGCCTCCTCCGCTGCTTTGTACAGAAACGCCCCTTTGCCCACTCCTTCGTGTTTCATGACCATTTTAAGAAGAGGGTCTTGTCCATTTGCAACTATATGTGCTATACCCAGAATAATTCTGTTGTGAAGACATTCAAGATTCAGTATTCCGCGACCACCTAGGCGGCGTGAGATGTAAAGTCGCGGAACAGAAGACTTAAGGTGCATGCTCTTGTTCATGTGCAAAACCTTTCGCGTCCCGATATCAAGGGATCTGAGCTCGTCCTTCGCCCATGGAACCACTCCAAATGAATAGAGTACTACTGGGACGGCAAGCATGTTCGTCGCAGATACTTTGTTCCTCGCCGACAGTTCGGAAGACCATATCCGTCGGATGAGACGTTTGTATCTGCATCAGAGAGTATCCTTTATAGATGTCACGTTCTGGGGTGCTATTCTCGAGTATCGTTCTAATATTTTAGAATGCTAAAATGGCTGATTTTAGAATGGTTGGCGTAAATCGTTATTCTCGAGTTGTAATTGATGGTTAGCATGCTAAAATTTTAGAACACTTTACAAAGAGTGGGTCTATACCACTCTAAAAGAAAAATAGAACGCTAAAGATACGAGAAAGTGATAGATTTTTATAAAAATAACCTCGAAACAAAATACGTCACACGTAGAAGGGAGAAACATAGCCTAAAATCAACCTCAAAAACAAGTACATGACAACACGTATGACTGCGGGTAGTGAAAAAACACGAATAGAAATAAATTATTATAAGCGCAAAACGAGAAAGTAAAAGATTTTGGTAAAAATAACCTCGAAACCAAATACGTTCACGTAGAAGTGAGAAAAATTGCCATAAATTAACCTAAAAAAAATTGTATCACAACACGTATGACTGCGAGAAGTGAACGTACAAAAATATAAATAAATTAATAGAAGCAAAGAAAATAATCCATCAAGTGAATCCATCAGTCAACGATAATCTCAAATGGTAACATCGAGCCAACATACCCCCACCGTTTTACTTACTTCTGTACTCGCCACGGCATTGGTCTATTTACCGCTCCCACTTCAAAATACACATCGGCAACGTCGCACTACAAACGGTGCACTATTTTCCATTCTATTCCGTTCGAAGCCGATTAGAGCGGTGCTCGAGAATACCAAAAGCGTTCTAAAAATTTTAGTGTTCTAAAAGACCGCTCTAACATTTCAGCATTCTAAAATATTAGAACGAAACTCGAGAATAGCACCCCTGAATGCGGCTCTGTGGCATGCCCAGGTATGTATACATCACTCAGGTAAAATACATGAGTGACCTTATGCTTTCGATTTCCAGGTTTGCCGCAGAGGTACCCTTCAGAATGGCGAAGTGCGAGAGATAGTGGCAATAATGTGAGGCAAAAGAGGAGAGGGCTCATGGTTCAGCCCTGAAACACACCTCTCTGAAAGGTGATACTGTTAGTGATCACACGATGTTTTCCAGATGAGATAGTAAATCCGTTTTTCCAAAGCGGCATTAATCTCTCTATACACCTCACGATGCGTGGATGAACCTTTAGGCTTTCCAACAGACAGATGATAAGTCTATGGGAGGTTGAATCGAAAGCTTTCCGGTAATCAATCCAGGCCATCGATAGAAGTCGCTGATAGGATGCTGCGTCTTTACAGACACATCTATCGATGAGCCAGTTCTCCCGACATCCTGCTACTCGTTTCTTTGAGTCACGTTGTTCATACATCTCTCGCCACACAGGTCCAATTGTCCGAAGAATCCTATCATTTAGGATAGTTGTGAAGATCTTATACAGCGTGTTTAGACAAGTTATTGGCCTGTAATTCTTAGGGTCAGCTAAGTTGCCCGTCTTTGGCAGGAGCACTGTGCGCCCTTCCACCAACCACCCCGGAATACGCTCTTCCGATTTTAGATATGAGGTGAACATTCGGGCCAGATGCTGGTGGGATGAAGGGAACTTCTTCCACCAGAAGGTCTTGATACCATCTGGTCCCGGAGCGGAATAGTTCTTCATGCCTCTTAATACGTTTTTCACCTCCTCGGTAGTGATAGGTGGGCATTCCTCCTCAGCTGTTATGAGGACATTGCACAGCTCCTTGAAGCTACTTATGTTCTTTGAGCCTTCTTCAAGCGGATGTTGGACCTCGTAGACTTCTCTCCAAAATGCTTCGACCTCCTCTGGTTTGGGCGGATGGTCGACAGTAACTGGAGGGTCTTGGAAGAGTCGAGATGGGTCAGACAAAAACTGTTGATTTTCTCTGACCCACCTCTCTCTCCGCTCTAGACTTCTCCTAGCGTTAGATAGTACTCGTATTCTGTCAACAATATGCTGCCTGATGGTCAGTAGCTTTGACTTGTTGATTGTGTGATAACGGATCCGCAGTTCGCGCGCGAACTGTCGAACCTTGGAAGTGAAAGTCCTGCCAGATTTGATGTAGTCAATCACATACTGAATGCGGGACGCGTACTGTCTTGCCCAGCCTATCTTTGTGCTAAGTTGATGCATTCGTCTTTTGGTCTTATGATCAACCGTTGGTTTTGTTTTACGGTTTGCATCTGCCAAAGTTCTCGCTGCATTGTACACACTACAATTGATAGTCCAGAGGTCGGATTCTTCGGAAAAATCTCCACGAAGCTCATCATCCAGTTCAGTCAGGTCTTTGGGCTTGGGAGAAACCTGAATGTTGATGTTTCTCTGGGTCTTGAAGCATCGTTCATCCTCTATTAGATGCCTGTTCGAGGTTGGTCTCAGTGTCGCCTCTCTTTCTCTGTTGCCGGCTTGTTCTGGCTGCGGTTGTGTAGGCGCTCCGCTTATATAACCCCTTTTCCGGAGGTCCTCGGCACGGTTTTGCAGACGTTTTTGCGAAAAATCCGAGAAATCTGGGTGTTTCTCGCACCACAGAGCATGCAGTCGCGCCATGTAACCTTTTCGTTCAGGGGCCATACTGGTATCATAACCGGTATTCTGCCGGTCAATCGCATTGACTCCGTCTTGATTGGCTCTCCCAACTCTAGGGTTGTCGATATTGTTGTCCGACCCATTGTCGGGAGCCCTGCGCGTTCGATTATTTTGAACCGCACTTCCTACAACTATGTTTGGTGTTGTCATTGTTGTTCCCACGAGCAGCTAGGGAAAAGGGTTAGTCCATCCTTGTAGAGCCACGCATGCAAGGATAAGGCTGATACTCTGAGAGGTCGCCCGGTATCCCAGGATCACCGTTTGAGACACCTCACCCAGGTGCCATTCAGAAATCGGCACGGTTGTTACGCCTTAGCTTAGGAGTTATTCCTTGCGGGACCATCCCTGGACAATTGTCCGCGACTGCTTATTAATTATTGTAACCATATTCAGCAGAAACCCTTGGTACAGGGACCCCCTATCCGCAACCCGAGGACGCGTTTGGTGGCTTTGTCATAGGCCCTTCGGTTCGATTCCCATGGAATCAAAACCGAATACCGAATATATATAAAACCGAATTATATATATAATAATATATTGGCAATGAGATTGTCCTTCCATTTTCAGCAATTAAAGTTGATATGATTTGATTGGGAAAGTTTACATTTTAAACAATTTCAAAATTGCGGAATTGTTCAACTTTCGATACTATTTAATTTTAAGCCCTTCAAATTTTGAAGTACTATGTCTAATTTTTAAGACCCTAAAATTATACTATTTCAACTAAGAATGCTTTCATTTTGAAACGGGTTGTATTTAAAAGTGTTAAATTGTGAACAGTCTGATTTATATGATTGCAATTTCTTTAAACATTTTATTTGTCACATTTAAAATGAAAAGATTACAAAACAAATACAAAACAAGTTTGTCCCCAGATAACAATACGTGCCGGCACGTGATCGGCCCGACGGGCTGGAGACCAGCGTACCTGATAAATGCACGCGACAGGCCGGTAGAGTCGGAATGCGACCGAAGGGCGGACAACGATCCGGCAGATTAGACGCCCGTCGGTCTTGCAAACGGCGAGGAACGACGGGCCCGCGACTTGCAGGACCGCTGCAGGCTGATAGTGCGAGTAGATTCAGATCGAAAACTCGCATGCGCGTTTTGGATCAGCTGTTCTTGCCGTGTGTATCATCTCGTGTGGCGTTCGCCCGTGATTTTTCCGTCGGATTTAGGGCGATGTGAGTCCTTCCGGATAAATAAAAGGATCGACGTTTCCTTTTTGCACAAAAAGGCGGACTGCTGTTTTTGGTTTGCCTTGCTTGCTGTGTGTTGAATAAAAAGTGGGTTAGTATATGCAACCTTGAAAAATTATAGATCGGGAATATAATAAAGTATTGAGGCCAACCTAACCACCCTTTCTAACGCGAAAACTCTCAATGTTAATAAAATAAAATGTCTTCCTCCAAATAGCACGAAAGGTAATGAAATTCTGCGTATAATAAAGTCCAAGTTGAAAGAAAAATGTCAATATTATAAAAAGATATATCTTATTATAAAAATAACATTTTTAATTTTTCTTTCAACTTGGACTTATTATACGCAGAATTTCGTCATTACCTTTCGTGCTATTTGGAGGAAGAAATTTTTATTTTATTCGCATAACAAAAGATTTTTTAAATTTTAATCTACTCGCACCATAGAGGGAAAATCGCACACTCAGCCAGCATTTTACCGGACCGTCGGTCATGCAGTTCGCCGGACCGCGTCGCTCCCGCCTGTCGGGCTGGCATGTAGACATCAATGGTGTGCACCACGAAGGAATAGTAAGGAGTGGTATCACCCTATGTGTTTGGTGAGCAGAGGTGGGACAAGCGACGTCCAAGAATTCGTTAATGCTTGCCACGAATGAAAACTCGTATGCACGGTCGTGCACATGCGCAGAGCTTTTTTCGCAGTCACGTGTTATACCCACTCCCCTACATTATATTTTGACATCTCGATGCATATGTAGGTTATGTTCGTTTGTGTTTTTATTTTGTTGGGTGTATATCACATTCCTGAATTAAAATCGAGAAGGAAAATGGCATCAAAAATACGAAAAGGATCTAGAAAGTGTAAGTACTACAATTTCCTGATTTACATGTTAAAATTTACTTCGATGATAACGTGATGCCCTTTTCGAAATACATTGCAATAAATAGCATTGGTCAGTTTGCGGAATTATTGAAAACCATCGATACATTTCCATTGATCCAAAAAATGTAAGAAACATTGAAACATTCACATTCACAATTTTATTTTACTAAACCGGCAGCACAGAAATGTTCAAAACAAAAAACAAGTTCGAAACTTCAAACACGTGTTGACATCGTTGGCATGGCAACCGCCAGTGAGCATGTGCACGACCGTGCATACGAGTTTTCATTCGTGGCAAGCATTAACGAATTCTTGGACGTCGCTGGTCCCACTCCCCACTTACAGGGATACTACTCCTTACTATTCCTTCGTGGTGTGCACATTAGGGTGCATATCTGCCGGCACGTCGGTCCGATCGATCGGACCGCGGGCCGGCAGATCGCTTGCATTCGGCGGGCATTTTGCTATCTGGGTCATTTGGTTGAAAATAATTTAATTTTGAAGGTATAGTTCTATCATAGTTTATTATTTGGGGTCAAACGCCAGTAGGGCCGGAATTGTTAAATTTTTCAGGCTTCCAATTTGACGCAATAAATAAGGATGTACACTAGTTATTTCGTGTTCAAAAAGAAGCATTGTTAAAAATGATTTTTAAATTTTAGGAAAATACTCCTATTATTAGGTGAACTTCAGAAAAAAATATTTCGGGTTATTCTTTTATCACTTCATTTTATTCTTTGAAGGATTCTCTACGAATCTCTTTGGTACGCTTCTATTTACAACATTTCATTCAGGAATTACACAATTGTTAATTTTATTGACAATATTTTTCTTTAATACATTTTTTAAAATAAAAATAGAATAAACCGTACAACCTTAGGATTAAATAAGAACTGCGCAACTTTTACCTGAAGAGAAAGCCGAAACATGTAAGCCTCTAAATAACTGAAATAATTTTGAACTGAAATATTTGTTTGAAAGTTCGCCTTCCGCAATCTTCCAAAGTTAGTTACAATTAACAATGGAAATATTTTCCTCGAGTTTAAAAATCAAGTTTCAAAATGCTCATTTTTGAACTTGAGATAACTACTAACTAGTGTACATCCTGAAATAGTAAAATAGTTAGACTTTGAACAATATGAACATGTATCAGTAAATGTTTAGTTTTTAATATTTTATTTATATATTTTTTTGTCTAAAAGATCACACTGCTCAGTTTCGTTGATGTTAATTTCAACTTTTAATTTTTTTTGAATACGGAATTAAACGTTTTTCATCTAAAAGTTTCAATTTTTAAAGTGTACAATTTTTAATGACGTGGCTACGTGTACAGAAATGTCGGTATGAATAGCTGATTTTTTTTGTACGAATTTGAGAACGAAGTGGCTCTATGCACCGAAATTTGGGTACGAATAGCAGGATATTTTCGGTACATGTAGTAGATTGTAGACACTTCGAATTTGTAAAGCTTCATTTTCAATCCGCCACATTTTAGTTGCCCCAAATTTAAACTTTTTAAGTTAAAAAAATGTTGAACCTCTGTTTGAAAGCCTTATACCAAAATTTTTTTTTCTCTTTGTCAATACGAAATTCATTGATATGTTTAGTTTTGCAATGGTAATTACTTTTTTAATTTTCTGTTTGTATCGTTCAGAGGGTGTACAATTTCAATCCTTTACGTCATTGTTACAATGATTTATTAAATATATCAATTAATAGCTAACTGTATATTTCATTATAGCGATCAGAGAACCAATTTTTGTAACAATTTTAATTTACCTTAAATTATAAACTAATATAACAGAGAATTCAATTCGCAATTCATATTGACTTACACCTTATTATATACCTTATTATGCAAGATAAAACAATTCGAAATTCATATTGACTTATTATACCTTATTATGCAAGATAAAAATTTGCTTTTGAAATTATAGAAATTCAAAGAATTATAGGTAGATATGACGTTTTAAAGAAATAGAAAATATTGAAGGAAAAATAACAAAATCAATGGGATCTAATTTCTAACAGGAGTATTAGAAGTGCCCCGCCCTCTCGCCCGAAACATATACCTGCTTTTCTTTACAAAAAAAAAAGGGGTGGGGATGAGGGGGCCCCAACCATCGCCCCCTCTTGTGAGATCCAATGCACGGGAGTGGGCGGATGGCGCGGCGAAGCCGCGCCAGTCGCGCACTCGCGATTTATGATCTCCCCGAAGAATGATCGGACTGGTAGAAGTTGTTGTGCTTTGCCGGAAGAGGCACTGATACACAATCTGAGAAAAATTTGACATGGCAGGAAGTTAAATTGACGTTTTATGTAGGTGGAAGAAAAAAGCCCGCAAGCGGGAAAAAAACCACAAAATCTGATAATTTATTTTAGGTAAGAAGAGTAAAGAAGTAGAGAGGAAAGTGGTTAGTGAGGTCGAAAAAGAAGGTTGCAGGTACGTCAGGGGTGGCAAGTCGGGGCAGCGTCGTGAGAAGTTTCGGCGCCGCGTCGACCCCCTTCACCGTACCTCAGTGACTTATTTCATGAGAAAGTCTTTTGGCATCGCATGCTTGCGAAGAGGATCGTAATTATATTTCCCTAGAGAGGAAATATGTTCAAAAGATGATAATGATGCAGATTCATAAAATTTAGTGGCGGTTTCTTTAATATACTCTGAAATGTATGGTAATTGAAATTCTCTGTGGAGGACAGAATTCTTGGTATATCTGGGTGTTTTGGTGATACGTCTCAGAAATTTATTTTGAATGATCTGAATTGGTTTAATATTGGTTTTTGACGCACCTCCCCAGATTGTACAAGCGTAAGTTATGATAGGTCGGATAAACATTTTATATATTAGGATTCCATAATCAGGTTTTAGACTCGAGTGTCTATTAATAATAGGATTGAGACGAGACATGACCCCGAGGGCTTTCCCTTTAGTTTCCTGGATATGCTGGTTCCAATTGAGACGTTTATGTAGTTTACCCCCTAAGTATTTTATAGAGTTTTTCCATTCTATTGGTTCATTAAACATTTTGGGTGGGTCTATTTTGACTGGCTTTCTGACTGAGAAAAGAATTGCTTCTGACTTTGCTACGTTAATTTTTATTCTCCAAAGCTTAGCCCATGCCTCAATAATTTCAAGAGCTTTGTTAAGTAGTTTTAAGATTTTCTGGACTGACCAAGAAGAAGTAAATAGTGCGGTGTCGTCTGCATACAAACCAATTGAAACTTCGGGGACCTCAGGGATGTCGTTTACGTAGATAATAAAGAATACCGGTCCTAGAATGCTGCCTTGGGGCACACCCGCTCGGATGGGTTTTTCTTTTGAAAGTGTCTGGCCTATTTTGACTGAGAATTTTCTGTTGGAAAGATAAGAGTGTATAAAATGGATAAGCCCTCTTGGAAAATTGTAATTTATTAGTTTTCTGAGCAGTCCTACATGCCAGACACTATCAAAGGCTTTTTCTACATCGAGGAAAACAGCTCCAGTGTGTTTTCGTCGATTGAAATTTAGGCTAATGGCTTCAGTAAGCTTGAGCATCATGTGCTGCGTTGAGTGACCTTTTCTAAAACCGTATTGTTGAGGTTTAAGGATGCTGTTTTCCTCGAGGTGATAGTTTACGCGAGTGAGTATTGTTTTTTCAAAAATTTTGCTCATTGTATTAAGAAGACTAATGGGCCTGTAGCTGGTTGGATGATGTGGATCCTTGCCTTTTTTCTGAAAAACTAAGATGTGAGCTATTTTCCATGAGTTAGGAAAGTAGCTTAGTTGAATACAAACATTGAAGATAGTGGCCAGGAGAGTGAGACATGAGATCGGAAGTTTTTTGAGGACTAAGTTTGAGATTGAATCAGGGCCGGGGGCTTTGTTGTTTTTAGTAGTTTTAATTTGTTTTGTTAGTTCCTTAAGGGTTATTTTCTTGAAATTATCGGTACTTGGGACTTTGAGATATTCCGAGACGATTTTTTCACATTCCGTGATGTGTTGTGAGTCTGATGGTTCATCATGAGGTGAGAAATTACTTTCGTAGTTTTCTGCTAGGAGGTTTGCTTTATCACTGGGGGAGAGTGCAAAGGTTTGATCGGGTTTTTTAAGAGGGGGAATATTAGTTTGAGGTTTAGTAAGAGCCTTTGTCATGCGCCAGATGGAGTTGTCTCTGATCTCTAGTTTTCCGACTACTGTGTTCCAATTACTGCATCTGTGTTCTCGAATTTTAATCGCGATTGTTCTTTGAAGATAATTTATAGTGCTTTTGAGGATACAGCTTTTAGTTTTCCGATGCGTTTGGCAGAGTTTATTACGAGTTTTGATGAGGTCTTCTATCTCAGGGCTGAGAGGTGGATCGTATTTATTGAACGTAGTTAGAGGGACTGCGGTGTGAATAGCGGTTTTTATGCTACATGTGAGATCAGTAATGGCTTCATCTATGTGGGTAGTGTTTAGAAGTGTGGGTTCGAAATTTAATTGAGATTCTAAGGTTGTGGTGAAAGTCTGCCAATTTGCTTTTGCAAAGTTGTAACGTGGTACGTTCGGAGATTTTTCACAGCTAGTGTAAAGGCTAAGAAGAATTGGTCGGTGGTCCGAGTATAGTTCGTTTATAGTTGTAGTGTCGTGGTTGAAGTGATTGTTTTTAGTAATTACAAAATCAATGAGGTCCGATTTATGTTTAGTATTATGGGGAAAGAAGGTATGCGAATCTGGTGCGGAGACAGACAGATTCTTGTCAGTTATGAACTCAAAAAGTTGTTTTGCTATTTTGTTCGTCATTCTACTATTCCACGCTAGATGTTTGGCGTTGAAATCACCTGCAGCAATAACCGAGGGTGTGAGTCCGAAGATTTTTCTATAGTAATTTTTGATGAAATCGCGGGAGGGGGTCTGGTAAAGAGAGACTATTGCATATGGATTCCCGTGTATCTTGATTTCTATAGCAGTGGCTTCGAGGGAGTCAAGTTTGGGAATTATTAATTCGTGGTGTTCTATATTTTCTTGAATTAAAATTGCAGTTCCCCTATTAGTGTTGTTTCTATATATTTTGTAACCGCGTAGTTTAATTTGAAGGGATTCGCGAAGTAGAGTTTCGCTGAGCAGACAGATGCTAATGTTGTTTTTATAGAGGTAGGTGGATAATTCGTGTCTTTTCTGAAGTATTCCCTGAGCGTTACAAACAATTATTTTAAGAGTTTTATTATTATTGTGTACTGCCATTTTCAAGGGCAATTGCTAATATACTAGTTATAATCTCGGCTGTTTGCTTGATAGCTTCATTCATGCTAATTTTTCCTCCCATTATCTCGGTTGTTAAATCCGTGGCTTTTTTTATTAAGATAACTAGGTTAACTTTAATATCTTTAGAAGGTGTATTCTTAACGGCAGCGATTACTGGACCAAAGTTTTCTTCCGCAATGCGAAGGGTGTCGGTGTTAGGTTTTTTGGCTTGATTTTGAATCCGTTTTGTAACTTTTGGTTTATTTTGGGTCTCATTTGCGTGTTTTGGGGATACTTTGGTGCTGTATAGTATTTTATTCTGTACGGGCGGGGGCTTTACGGGAGCTACTTGTTCTTGAGGGTGGCTTTGACTTGGCGGAATCAGTGGTGCAAGGGGCTTGCTGGGAACTGTATCCTTTAGATTATTATAAGGTTTGGAATGAGTGTTTTTAGTAGGCTTTCTAGAGGCTTTTTTAAACGCTGCGCAGCCTTTATAGTTAGCTGGGTGGTCTTCCTTGCAATTAGCGCAGGTAGCCGGTGTCTGGCGCTCTTTTTTGCAGCTAGAGCTAGTGTGCGCGTCCCCACATTTAACGCAGCGTGGGGTAGCGTTGCACATGTCGGCAACGTGATGAAACCTCTGACAGTTAAAGCACTGAGAGGTTTCTTTCGGTTTGACGTAGGGCTCTACTTTAATTTTTAAAAAGGCTAGGCACTGAAGTTTAAGCAATTCTTTTGCTTGTGGTGTGTTGGGAACTGTAATTAAGATCATTGGCATGGCTTTTTTAGTTTGTCGGTTACGCATGCGGCTAGCTGAGGTAATTGCGAATCCCTCTTCCTTGAGTTCGTCATATATGGAGGTTTCAGGATAAGAAATGGGAATGTTCCTTATCACGAGTTTGATAGGGGGTGCCTCGACATTTTTATATAGATAATACTGGAATCGTTGGGTTTCGAGGTTAGTTATGATCGCGCGATAATCTTCTATGTGGGACACACGAACAGAATAGACATCGGAGCCGATGCTATAAACTACTGGTTTATATTTAGCGGAGTCCTTAAGGATCTTATGAAGGCCTGTATAGGGGTGGTTTGCCTCATCGATGATCACGTTGATTGGGGGTATTTTTCCCGGTACTATTGTTTTTTTAGTGACTTCCGCGATTGGGTCTTTTTTAGTGTTAATTGCTGGTAGGTTGGCAGTGGTATTGCCGCTGCTAGATGTAGTGGACGAAATAGATTTAATCGAACCTGATCCGGTTCTCCTGCGTTTCCTTGACGAGGCGACTGTCCAGGCGTCCTCATCCATAGCCTCTACGGTGCTTGTTCCTGTTGAATCCGATGGCAGATTGCTTCCTCCAGGATTGGAAGCCATGGTGGCCTCGATTTGGTAGTCGATCAGTTTGATGCGTCTGATAGACCAGAATCTATCAATCTATCATGAGCATCAAACAATCTAACAAAACTGATTCTGACCAGGGGCCTAGCCCCACTCGTCTATAGGGAGAAGATCATGTTTTGGACAAAACAAAAATCCCTCGTAAAATAAACTTAGAAACCCTGAAAAGGGCTGATTGTTATTTTGGTTAAAAGTCACTTATATAGCCATCCAGAACGAAACTTTCGAAACGAGTTCTCAATCAATCATTCCGAATCGTTAATCCAGGTACGAGTCGGTCAATATCATCAATCAATCGATCATCTCTCTCATTCGCTTTTCTTTACATCTCCAGGTTTAACCTTTAAATTTAAAGGATGGGGTACTCGGGATATTTACTAATGCTAACAAAAGCTATTGAGTAAAACTTTCAAGGACACTTTCCTGCATCAAGTTTTAGGTTTCTTGTTTGAATTTTAGAATTTAGATCTTCCAGACCAGCAGAAATTCACTGACTTTTACAGGATTTTTTTTGTTAATTCCCTGACTTTTCCCTGACCAATAAAATTCCCTGACTTTTTTTTTTTTTGTTGGCTAGTTTTTCACTCACCAGATTTCTTTGGTGCGTACAGTTAAATTCATCCAGATACTTCGATATAATAATAATATATTTGATATAAAGTTAAAAATATTTACTATTGAAATAGTTTAGTTTAGGTCACACGTCTTTTACTTTAAAATTATTTAACTTTTCCATTAAGAAAACCAGTAGTACTAACTTACAATTTGTTATGATGACAATTTTTACAATTAACTGTTTGAACATTTCTAAATTTTTTAGATTAAAAAAATGAAAATTTCCATTAAAGATTTTCACGCCCATATCTGATGACTGTTTACAGTTTAAAAGGACCCCAGCCTCCACGGCATTGTATAATAACTACTTCTCTTTACCTGTTGTAGTATACAGTGCTGAAGACCAAAATTTTCTCGGAAATATTGAGACAATACTGTTTGATATACCTCTTGTATTTCAAAATATTTTGACATAATATTTCTAGGGGCGCTTATTTCACGATTAGTCGTTTACCTTTAAATCTTTCCTGACCTAAAGAAGTAGAGAAAAGGTAATTTTAGATAAATAAACAAAAAATGGTTCAAAAAATTTTTTAAGGACATTTTAAAAGCTGCAATCCAACCATACAACTTTTTTCCGTATCTCACGCGGTTTCTCCGAAAATTTGCATTTTATTTTTTTTACATTAATTTCGATAAATAAAACCGAAAATGACAAATCCTAACAAAAAATGCTCAGAAGAAATTTTGTAGGATTTGTTGCATATTATTTTCGAGAAATAAAACCCAAACATCAAGTCTTATCAAAAAGTGGTTGAGGGAGAAATTGTAGATATTTTAAAAAGATTCAATTCTTCTTTTAAACATTCTTCACGTATCTGTCGTTGGTTAACAAACTCGCTCTTTCTTTTAGAATACAAAAAAGTGTGCCAAAGCTCGACGATTTAATCCGTTCATTTTTTCGAGAGTTATCATGTTTACGGACATACAGACAGACAAGAGCCATTGCCAAAACTTGATTTTCGGCTTCAGGGGGTCTCAAAACGTGGAGATCCGTTCAAAAATTGAGGTGTGAAACTTCGGCCTATTGTAATACTTTCTCAATCATAAAAGCTTAGAATGTAAAAATGATTACATATTTTAATGAGTGAAGACTTGTTTGATGCATTAGAATTGTAATTCTAATTAGAAATTCTAATTAAAGTTTTTAATTTTTTAATATAAAAATTATTCCAATTAGAACGTTTACTATTAAAAATTATGACTTCTAATTTAAAATAAAAATTCCTAATTTTGAAGGTTTCAATTAAAAATCATTTAACATTGAAGGCTTTTAATTAGAAATTATATAATCTTTATCGGTTATATTCGATTTTGTTTAACTTCGCAAGCGTTCCTCATTTAAAAGATCAATTTAATAAATTCTGAAATTATTAGATTTTTATCGTTGCAAAATAATAGCAATGCTTTTATTTATAACCCTGCAACCTTAACATTTACACATTTGCCAAGAAAAAAAAGTTTTGAATGTAAGTGAAAATTTAGTATAAGTTTCTGGAGTTAATTTTTACATAGAATTGATTGGTCTTTACTTAATACACCGGAATGTGAAATATCAATTGGAAAAATAAATATTTACCTAATTACAGAATTAGCATTAAAATTAATTATTGTGGCAAACCTTTAATATTGTCACTAATTTATTTTCTGTACAAATAAAATAAGGATTGGAATTTCAAAAGTATTATCATTTTATATTAATTTGTTATTTTGTAAATCATGTCAGAATCCCTGCTTCTACTTTACCGACGTTTTGAGATAACAGGGAGAAGCTGCAAGGATACTAGATTTAAAATCATTACCCTTAGAGCCGCAGAGCAACGATTGTACCTACAGAGAAAGAGTGGAGGAAGGTAGTACGAAGAGGGCAGTAGCTACGCACCGCATGAAAGTAGTTGCTATATATATTGTTCCCCCACTCCGCCGCCACTTGCCGCATCTACGTGTATAATATCTTTGGTAAAACCCGGCCAGACCCAAATATTTCCACCAGAAAAGGTTTTTTTATAGAGAAAAGTGGTTTAGTTGTTACGACATACCCTATGCTAAACTTGCACAAAAAGTTTGTCGGTTCTAAATATTCCAGTTATTCTCAAAGTAATAAAAATGCCAAAAAGCTGAGCATATCAGACGACACTTTTGATAGTTTGGCGCGAGTTTCGAGGAGAATTTGAAAATGACACTTTACTAATTGACAAATTACATTGAAAATCTATTGCATTTATTAAGCAATATTTTCAAACTAATATTTAGTAGTATGCTAAGTTATTTTGAATATCATTCCAGTGAATATGAGACTTAAACATTAAGTTAAGTACTGTCTATCGTATAGGTTATATTCCCTAAATGAAAATACTGTTTTTTTTGTCTTTAAATAAAATAACATTGATATCTAATTATTATGAATTTCGATTTATGAGTAATTTGCGTAAATAATTTATTACTTGTTATTATTTATATGTGAAGAAATTCAATAAGCCAATTATTAAAATTCAAAATGGGAACAATGACAATACAAATAATAAAAAATAATACATTATTCACACAAATTACCCATGAATCTAAATTCATAATAACCTATACGATACACAGTACTCAACCTAATTTTCAATGTAATTTGTCAATTTGTAAAGTGTCATTTTCTAATTGCCCTCGAAACTCGCGCGAAACTGTAAAAAGTGTCGACTGCTATGCTCAGTTTTTTCGCATTTTTATAACTTTGAGAATAACTGGAATATTTGAACCGAAAAACTTTTTGTACAAGTTTAGTATAGCGTATGTCCTAACAACTAAACCACTTTTTTCTGTAAAAAAAACTTTCCTGTTGGAGATATTTGGGTCTGACCGCGTTTTACCAACTTTTACCGTCATGACCGGACATTATCGGTCAGGTCAGGTATTACCACAGTCAGGCCGAGCAGTGCCCATCACTAATCATGGACTGGAGTGATCCGCTTGTGGAAGAACAGCAGTCACTACACTACGTTGGACTCCCGCTCACGTACGCACAACTGTTTATACCGCGCTCCTAATTGGTCCAGCTTAAATATTAAAAACTCAAAAACTATAACTTCAACTGATTTTTTGAAAAGGAATTTTCG
>CAKNYM010034590.1:0-11124 GCA_932195095.1 Andricus curvator
AAAAAAAATCAGTAAGAGATTCTAAGTTAATGTTATATTACTGGGACTTCAAGTTTGCCTCCAATTTGACAATTACCCATATATGACGTATAGTGATCAACCCAATTCAAACCCAATTCAAATAAAATACTAAAAATTACACAGACCCACAGGAAAATAGTCTTATCTGTGCGCGAGCGAGTACAAAGCAAAATCCTGTATGCCGGAAAAAAGACTCTTTTTTGTGGCGCAGTGTTATGTTACTGAACAGAATTGAAAATAGTAGTTTTTTATTGTTTAAGAAAGTATTCATGAGTGTCAAGAAAAATATTGATGATTAGAATTCCTGAAAAGAAAACCAAGATTCCAACGACCAAATTTGGACAACCACCATTAAATGCTCAAATTGTAATTTCAGAAGAAAAAAAAAATTTTATACTAAATTTTTCTTGGGCAAAAATAAAAAAGAGGAAAGAAAAATGAGAAGGCAACCAACAAAATCCCCTTCCTTCTCTTTATTATTTCTAATGTCTTTTTTATTCCTATTATTATCAAATCACAATACAAAAACATTTATAATAATTACCAACGTTTTGGTGCTCATACAGCACCCTTATCAAGGTAAGCAAAATTAGAGCAGGTGGAAACAGCGACAATAATGTCGCTAATTTCTCTTACCTTGATAAGGGTGCTGTATGACCACCGAAACGTTGGTAAATATTATGAATGTTTTTGTATTGTCATTTGATAATAATAAAAATAAAAAAGACGAAAGAAATAAAAAAAAGAGAATAAAGGGGATTTGGTTGGTTGCCTTCTCATTTTTCTTTCCTGTTTTTTATTCTTGTCCAAGAAAAATTCTTTATAATTTTTTTATAAATTACAATAGGAGCATTTGATGGTGGTTGTCCAAATTTGATCGTTAAATTCTTGGTTTCATTTTCAGGAAATCTATGCATTAACTTGAGTATTGGACGTTAAATAGGATTTTAAATTTGATTTTAATCTAATTTAAAATTCTTAAATTTTAATATTGATGAAATACTGGACAGAAATTGCTAATCATTCATTGTGGATGTTTTTCTTTAAGAACTCTAGGTACATAATTTCATCAAAACGCCTAAATCAGCTGTTTCCAGTAAAGAAATATGGTTTGTGCTGGAAAACTGAAAACAATTTAAGGAGGAATTCGCGAAAATAGTCACGTTGCACTCAAGAAATCGGGTGATTGGTGACCATACAGTTATCTCAGAAGATTTAACTACCGTGCAATACTAGACAAGTGCCCTGTGTGCTACCTGATACATTGCACTTAAAATCTTCCTGGTAAGAGGATCTTCTCTACCATCTACATTGTAAAAACATTCAACCAGATTCTAGTCAACACGGAGTGCATCGCCAAGAATAACATTATCACGCCGTCTGACTTTTCGAATTTCTGTCCATGACGTTGCAATCCCTAATCTTTGCTCAGTTTTTCCGTACATTGACGATCTTTCTGTCACATGTCATAGCGAAGAACAACACTTCGATCACCTCAACATTCTGTTTCGGCGACTTTACGTTTATGGATTAATGATAGCCTCGACCATGTCACACTTGGGAGTAACTGAAATTAAAATTATTAGCGACACAGTCTCCGAACATGACATCAAACTTTTGCTCGAGAATATCAGCAAACTTCGACTTCTCTAAACCATAAGCGATTAAGAAGTTGCTTGCTTCTGCGCTGACTCATGCAGAGACAATTTTACTTCTCCACACCAACATCAACGCGGATTGGGCCGTCTTCAGCGATACTTTCAACCACGACGTCGGTGCAGTCCTGCAGCAGCGTTTAAGAAATTCTCGGCATCCTTTTATCTTTTTCAGTAAACATCTTACGCCTGTCATGGAGAACGTATTCAAACGGCGTCAAGAATGAGCTTCACTTTGGCAATTTTATCGATTGAACTGCATCGACCATTTCAAGATTAACATTCGCCATAACACAGAAGCGAACTATATAGCTACTGACACGCTGTCATGCAGAGACGCCATCTCACATGCTGTCTCAATCGGTGATTTAGCAGGAGCACAAGCTGAGGATAAGGACCTTCTATTTCTTCTCCATTCTATTAACACTTCTCCCTAGCTTCAATAAATGAATTTTCAAGACACAGGGCTATATTCCAATGTCTCGACGTATATAGTACGTCCTTGTATTCTAAGAACAATACGAGAGGCGCTTTTTGACTTCCTCAAATGGCTTTTCCACCCTGGCAGAAAAGCATCGCATAAAGTGATTGTTTAACGTTACGTCTGGGTACTAATAAACTAGAACGGCTATGCAGAGACTGCATCTCAAGCCCTACTCTACCACTGAATAGCAAGATTTGACATTCCTTTTCGCGTCAAAAGATTGCACACACTACATTGCGTACACATACACATCCACTCGAGCTTGCATTGAGACGCCGGATCGATACAAGTCGTTCAGATGTACATCACATTCGAGTCACACGTTAGTAGATTACCGCGTATCGAAAATTCGCTCCCAAATGTTATACTTCACGTAAACAACCACTTGATAGGCATATGGAAGCTGTACTTCACACAAAGGATTTCACAGGATTAATACTCATTTATTTAGCTCTATGCACTTTGCTTGAGTGACACATCCGCTTTGTCTAGGGTGGTTGGGCAAAGCGGATAGTTAAGCTTATTTGAGTTTTTTATATCAAAAAGTATATTAAACTGAACAAGTCTTCGAGCTGAATTTTAACTGTTTCTTCTATATTGTCAAAACTTAATAGATCCGCTGTGCCCGGACTTCCCCTACCTAGAGATTGCGGTGATATTACGTAGCTTAACTATATGTTATGAATTATAAAAAAGCCCAATATGCCTGACTAAATTTATAACGAGCTTTTAAAAAGTAACCAAAAGTTACCGAAAATTGCAATAAATTACTCACAAGTTAGCTCAAATCTTCAGATATACAGTTAGAATTAGAATAGCATTATACAAGAGTCGGCAGACTGCAAATTTAGTTACTGTTATTTATATAATATAAGTGGCTACTTACAGTTCACATTGACAATGATTCGTTTGCTGACTGCCGGAGGAACTCCATTGCTAGCTATACAAAAGTAGGCACCCATTTCATGTCGAAGTATATTCATCAATTTCAGCTCTTCTCCTCTATATTCTGAAACAACAATTTCTAACGCATATGTTGATTATCATTTATCCCAATTGGAAAAGAATATGCATGCTCCTGAACAAAATATATGTGACAAAGTGAAAAAGATCCTGTGTAACTTCCGAATTCGTGTCATGAATGCTGCATATCCCAGCTAACCCGCTACTGTCCCGAATATGTCCTCAGTGATCACATATTACGTGCGAGATATTTACCACTATGTTACTATTTCAGTATGTATTAATGAGTAGTGTTATGGGTTATCATGGGAGATTATTATTATTACAAAAATGAGATTATCATATATCATTATAAGGGTAGCAGCTGACTTTATCTCGGTAGGTTAATAAGATTTTAGAAACATTGGACAATAGTGGGCCGTATTATGATGCATGCCACTAGTAGTCCCATTCGCGTTTATCACTGGCTATTACCGCCAGTTGTTTGTAGTATTTGGGAGTAAACTTTAATTTATGTATTTCAGGAATGGTGAAGCCGTTGTGGGAAAGAGGGTACAGCGAAAAGGGAGGAGTACGTAGAAATGAGGAAGGGGTTTAGATTGATGTGTAAGAAGAAAGAACAGGAAAAGGAGAAAGAGCTGTAGGAGGAGTTAGGAAATGTTAAGACAGAGGGGGACGTCTGGAAGATAATAAATAGGTTTAGGAAGCGTAGAGTAGGGATAAGCGAGAAGATAGGGAGTGAGGAGTCGAACAGGTTTTTTAAAGAATCATTTCAGGGCTCAGATACAAGGAAGAGAGATGATGGGAGTAGGAGAACGGGGGAGGCAGAGATGGAGGAGTTGAATGACGAGGATATAGAAAAACAGATAAGGAAGTTAAGATGGTCAAAATCAGCAGGGCTGGATGGGGTAGAGAACGAAGCATGGCTGTTTAGTACACAAAAGGTTAGGGAGAGTCTGAAGGAGGTAGTGAAGAAAGTATATAGGGGGGAGCGATTCCCACGAAGGTGGAGAGAAGGGTTAATAGTACCTCTGTATAAGAAAGGAGATAGGGACAGGCAGGAAAATTATAGAGGGATTACGCTAATGAATACGGCGTATAAAGTATACGCGATGGTGGTGGCGGAGAGGCTGCGGAAGGATGTCGAGGGGAAAGGAATATTTCCGGAGACGCAGGCGGGCTTTAGGGCAGGTAGGAGTACTATCGAAAAATATCTACGTTCTGCAGCACGTGGTGGATAGAGAATTAGCGAAGAAGGGGTCGAGAGTGTACGCGTTTTTTGTGGATCTAAAAGGCGCGTTTCCGTCGGTGCATAGGGGGAGGTTGTGGGAGACGATGAAGGATAGGGAAGTGGAGAGATGCCTGATCGAGAGGGTAAGGGAGATATATGAAGAGACCAAAGATAAGGTAAGAGGAGGACAGAGGATTTCGGAGGGATTCTGGATGGATACAGGGTTAAGACAAGGGTGTCCGCTTAGCCCAACGCTTTTTGCGATTTTAACTGCGGATATGGAAAGTAAGCTGGAGGCCAGAGTGGTAGGAGGACTCAGGATAGGAGGGGTTAGAATTTGGTCGCTAGCGTATGCAGATGACATAGTGATGTTGGCAAAAAGCGAGAAGGCCTTAAAGGAAATGATGAAGAGGTTGAAAAGATACCTGAATAAGAACAGGTTAGAACTGAATGCGGAAAAGTCCAAGGTTATGGTTTTCAGAAAAGGAGGTGGAAGGGATAAGGAAGGGGAGTGGAAGTGGAAAGGAAAGGCGGTGCAGGCGGTGAAAGAGTTTGTGCACCTGGGCTTCTTGTTTCGGAGGAATGGCGGAGTGGATGGTCACATTAAAGGGAGAGTGAGGAGGGCAAATGTGGTGATGAGGCAGGTGTGGGGGTTGGGAAAAAAGTTATTCGCAGATGATTTTGGAAGGAGAACGAAATTTTTTGACTCACTAGTGATGAGTGTGCTATTGTATGGAGTAGAGGTGTGGGGGTGGAAGGAAAGCGAAGAGGTAAATAGGATACAGGAGAGGTATGTAAAGTGGACACTGGGGCTGGCAAGGAACACGCCTAATTATATTGTCAGGAGGGAGACGGGGAGAACGAGTGTATGGATTCTAGCGGGGAGTCGGGCGTGTAAATATGAGGAGATATTTTTGGAAGAGGGGGGAAGTAAGCTGGTTAGGGAGTGTTCGTGGGAGAAGGAGAACAGGAGAGGGGGTGAGAAGATGGGGGTTGAAAGAGAAAGGTATTAGAACGAATGGACTGCAGATGGATGAAGTGAGAAGGATGCATGAGGAAGGAAGGAAGGTATATGAGTTGGTTAAGAAAAACAGTATGGAGAGAGAGAACACAGCAGGGGAAGAGAGAATAAGAGAGACAAGGTTTAATGGGAACTATGTGTGGATTATGCCAAGGGCGATAGCGTAATATTTGTGTGAAAAAGGAGAGAAAGAAAGTCAGGAGCTTATAGCGAGGATGAGATGTGGGTGCATGGAGGGTTTCAATAGGTTCTGGCTCGCTAGGGAAAAGAGGATGTGTGAACTATGTGGGAAGGGGGAGGCAAGAGTGAAGCACTGGTTGGAGGAGTGCGTAGAGGTGGAAAGGAGTGGGATAAGCATGGAGGTATTGATGCATGAAAGGGGGGACAAAAGGGCAGTAACATGGGTGAAGGGAGTCTTGGGTAAGATGGAAAAGAAGAGAAGGAAGGAGGAAGAGGATTGGAAAAGGAAAGATTGTAAATAGAGGAGGAAGTAAATATAAGTAAATGCAAATATTGTAAATAGTATATAAGTATTAGGTATTAGCCGCGGCGGCAGAGTTTGGTAATGCGAGGCAAAGCAAGAAAGTAGGGACATGCGTGCGAGGCGAGGCGAAGCGAGGAAGGCAATGCGATAAGAGCGAGCAGCGTTAGAGATAAGGTGTGGAAGGATGTTAGTTTTAAGGGTTAGTTTTAACAAAATTAACCCTGGTGTGCGCACCAAAACTATACTCCGCGGCGTCGGCCGTCACTCTGAGCTCGAATATAATCTAGTTTTGACGCGATTCTCTTCGCTCTCCGCCAATCCTCATGGGAAGTTGAAAATCTTGGAGAAATTGTATTTTGAGGGCTAATCATTGGCAAGATAATAATCTATATAGGCGTGAGGCCTAATCATTGGACAAAAATATAAAAATACTTATGCGTGAAGGCTGAATTAAGTGACGCTCTAAAAATAACAAGGCATGTCCTTCATTTTCGCCTTCAAGTGCTATAACTAGTTTGTGGCCGGGAATTCAGTGTGGTGGGGACAAGGTATTTGAGCACATAAACGGTATCAAATAAATAATGTCGTATCAATTGTCGGGGGTAAAATATAACCATGGTTCGGTCTAGTCTTCCAACATGGCGTGGATTCATGACATCCAAGGTCAATCAAAGTCACCGCCATTTTGGAAGAACCCGGCGTTAAGATGATATATTAAATTGGCTCGGTCGGAGGGATCATAGAATTAAAGTAGGTTCACAGGTATTTTAAGATAATAAATTCTTTGTTGAATACGCAGTGCGTCTAGTGACGGGGTTGAGCATAGGATCCGTTCGATCATCCAACTTTGTGGCGACCTTACATGACATCTTGGGTCGTTCGTGGTCCACCAGGTCGGAAGATCATTGGAACTCAGTTCACATAATTCAGTTTAACATCGATTATCGAAAATTCGGTTTTGATAGTATAAACGATCTGGTTCCCTTCAGGCAATAGAATAAAATTTATTTAATAAGATCAAATGTTGGAATACGGAAGTAGGTCAATAAGCCAACAGCTAAACTTTGATAAAGTGGCCAATAAACTAATAATCACCTAGTTAACCATTGATAGTTAAAAAACAAGGTTATCATGGCGCCCACTAACGTGAGGCGAGAAGAGCTGAGCAAGGAAAAGGAATTGATTAGTACAGATTAATTAATTGATAAAAAATTGATTAATTAAAAATGATTTAATTAAGTAAAAAATTGATTAATTGAAAATTAATCAATTGAAAATTAATTAATTAAGTAAAAATTGATTAATTGAAAATTAATTTTTTCATATCATTAAGCCATTTCCCTTTCCGTGACACTACCCGATTCGGGTAATGTTTCTAGGTGGATAGTTTCTTGTAGTAAATAACTACAAGTGTGGGCTCACCACACCCACGATGTGCCAACAGCACTAAGTATTCTCGAATGGTCACCCATCCAAGTACTAACCGCGCCCAACGCTGCTTAACTTCAGTGATCTGACGAGAACTGGTTTTTTCAGCGTGGTATGGCTGTTGGCCATAATTAATGATTACGTAAAAACTGATTTATAGAAAATTAATTAATTGGGCGAAAACTACTTAATTGTAGAAGAATTAATTAATGGAATTAAAAATCCACCAATTGGGTAAAAATGTATACTGAACAGTAGAATTTGTCATGATTGAGCAAAATTTAAGCACTGGTCGGGAGTTTGGCTCGTATTCCGATTAGTAATTTACAGGTTATAAAAATATGACGGTTTGGTCAAAATGCAAGCAAAAATGAAAATAGTTAATTGCCCATTTAACGCGTTGATAGATTTTAGAGTGGTCGATAATTATATTGGAACCCAAGCATTCGGCTTGGGAAATCGCTGCATCTTGGGAATAAAATTTGTAGAGCAATTTATTGTTGTTCTTGGACATGACAACTAAGTAGAATCGGAGTCCGAGCGAAGCTGGAAAGAAGCCTTAGCGATTTTGATGATTCATCTCTGGGACTCCTAACACCATTGCTTCAATAGGTGTAATAAAATAGAAAAGGGCTGAAACTTAATAGTAATCGGGACAAATTGTCCGATGTGAGAATAATATTGTGTCATATTGTGTTTGGGTGGAAAGCTGATTTAATTGTCTCGATTTTGGGTTACAATCGAATAAAAGTGGATATGGATGAAGATGTATTAAGAGATTGGTTGGATAATAGGGGGTACAGTTTACTGCAGAGGCTCCAGAACGTGGGATTTTTCGGCCCCCACCACGTTCCCATCTGGGAGCAACACATGCAAACGTAGCGTGTCGGTGAGAAGACTCTGTTACGCGTTGCGTCGGCCATCCTCGTGTAAAGCCGAAAATGCACGAGCACGAACCCGTGATTTGGGCCGAGCCGAGCTTTCCCGACTTCGCGATTCACTTTCGTGGGCTATTAGGAGGTTTGGGTTGATTTTTGTTTTCAAGAATGACACCTGAAGGAAAGACTTCAAATGCATGTAATGAAGTCTCGAAATATTTTTTATTATGACTTTCAGGAACGTATATGGGATTTTAAGGTTAGATTAATAATATTTATCACTTTCAAGTGATTTAATTTTTTATTATTTATGTTTTATTTTTAAATCGATTTCAAATATTGCAAAGTTCAAATGATAATAAATAATTATCATTTTTAATTCAATGTATAGAATTAATGAAAATAAAATTGATACAATTTTAAATTATAAAATTAAATTAATTTTAAAAATTAAATTAAAACTGAATTAATTAATTTGATTAATTAAATTGGAATTGAATTAAATTAATTATAAAATTTTAAATTTTATAAAATTAAATTAAAATTGAATGAATGAATTACATTAATTATATTAGAATTGAATTGAATTAATTATAAAATTTTAAATTTCATAAAATTGTTAATTTATTGAATTAATCAACTTTGTTAAGGTATACTCACGTTTGATAATTACCTTTCTTTTCATGCTATTTTAGGCTATAATCACAATTTTGGGGATTTCAAGAGAAAAAGCCAAAAAATTATTAACGTGTCCTCATATGCTTTCTTAACATATAAAAACTTTATAAAACCCTCAATGTCTAAAAATATTTATCTGAACATTACAAAATTAATTGTTCACAATTTTATTTTTATTGTGAAATAATTGTAATTGGAAATTAATTGCGAATAATTGTAAAATAAATTTAACAAAATTTATTTAATGAAGAAATATCTCATGATTTTTTTAGGACAAACAATTTTAATGGTAACTCTTTGCAGTATTTTAATAATTAATTACCATATTTTATGAATATTTTTCTTTGATGGTGCCCTGATAGGGTCAAACATGGTACAAAAAACCGTCCTGAAATTTCAAATAAAAACTGTACTCTGCATAAATTAATTTTGAAAATGAAAAATATTTTTACCTTTTTATAAGAATTCCCAAATTTTATTTGAATATGATACACAATGATTTTTATTTTTAAAATTCTTGTAAATAGTTGGTCATTTTTTAAATTTTATGATATGTTTGTACCATGTTTGACCTAAGGGAATAGATTTTAGGAATGAAATTATAAAAATATCTCAGTTAGTGTTTGTTTGATAATAATATTTTTTGTTGAAATTTTTATTTGACATACCTGAAATATTGAAAAATTTTGTGAAATTTTGTCAAGAATCCTATATGAAAATTATATTTATAGAAATTAAAATAAGCAAAGAAAACAGTTAATTAATGAATAGTTATTCGACATTTTTTATTTTGTATACAATATTATTTTTCGCCTTAAATTATAATTTTGTTGAAATTTTTCTTTCTTCTTCATTAAAAAATTTATTTATTTGGTTGAGATTTAATTTTTTGAAAGATGATTGCAACTGTTTTAAAAATTTGAAAATTTTCATTGAAATAGCAATTATTACATTTTTCGTTGAAAATGCAGCGTTTTCGGTTGAAAATTCAACTGTTTAGTTAAAACTCATATTTTTTGTTGAAATATTGATTGACAATCAGAAATATTCAAAAATCTTCGAAAATTTTCTTAAGACTCTTAGGAAAATTATGTTTATACCTATAACCTTAGATATAAATAACTTAAATAATGAATAGTTATTCGAAATTTTTATTTTCCATTAAAAATTATCTTTTGCGTCTAATTATAATTTGGTTGTAATTTTCCAAAAATTAGATTTTTTTCTCATTGAAATAGTGATTATTACATTTTTCTATGTATCTAAATTAGGCTTTTTTGGTTGAAAATTCATTTTTTGTTGAGAATTCAACTGTTTAGTTAAAACTTATATTTTTTGTTGAAATTTTGATTGACATTCAGAAATATTCAAAAATATTCGAAAATTTTCTTAAGAATCTTAGGAAAATTACATTTATACCTATAACCTTAAAAATAAATAAACTAAAGAATAAATAGTGATTTAACATTTTTATTTTGTATCAAAAATTATTTTTTGCATTAAATTATGATTTGGTTTTTATTCTTTCTTGACAAAAAATAGTTTTTACTTGAAAGTTTATTTATTTTGTTGAAAATTCATTTTTTTTTAAGTTAAATTCAACGGGTTTTCATTAAAAATAAATTTTTTTATTGATATAGCGATTATCACATGTTTCGTTGGAAATGAACTTTTTTGCCTGAAAATTGAACTATACTTATATTCATTTTTATTTTTACAACTTTATTTTAATTGTAAAATAATTTCAGTAAAAATTAATTGTAATTAATTTTAAAGTAAATTCAACGAAATTGATTTTTTTAAAGAAATACCCCATGATTTTTAAAAGACAAAAAAATTTTGAAGGTAAATCTTTGTAGTATTTTAATAACTAATGAACATATTTTTAGAATATTTTGCCTTGATTCTGCCCTAGAGTAAAATATGGTACAAAAACCATCGTAAAATTTTTAATAAAAACTGCACTCTGTATACATTTATTTTAAAAATGACAAATTTTAATACTTTTTATAAATATTCCTAAATTTTATTTAAATATGATACACATTGATTTTTATTTGTAAAATTCTGGTAAATAATTGATCATTCTTTGAATTTTATGACATTTTTGTACCATGCTTCACCTTAGAGAATAGATTTCAGGAATGAAATTATATAAATATCTTTATCGGTTAGTAAAATACTACAAAGAATTATCTTCAAAATTGTTTTGTCTTTTTAAAATCATTGGATATATCTTTATAAAATAAATTTCGTTGAATTTATTTTACATTTATTTACA
>CAKNYM010034591.1:0-16578 GCA_932195095.1 Andricus curvator
TTACTGCTATATTTTCGGTTAAAAATACATCATTTTGGTGAAAATTTTCATTATTTGGCGGTAAATTTAATTATTTTGTAAAAAATTAAACAATTTTGTTAAAAATCTATCCTTTTTGGTGGAAAATTCGTCTTTTTGGGTTCAAAATTCAATTATTATGGTAAAACATTTAACTATTTGATTGAAAATGAAATTTTTTGTTAAAAATTCATATTTTCAGGTTGAAAATTGAACAATTTGTTTGAAAATTTTTTTCTTTCTTATTGGCTGGAAAATCTTTTTTGTTTGAAAATTCTTAATTTCGCTTTGTAAATTCCTCTCTTAATTTTAATAAAAAAATACAACTATTTTGTTGAAAATTAGTTTTTTGTTGTTGAAAATAAAATTTTCAACTGAAAATTTAACTATTCCATTTTTTGTTGAAAATGTTTCTCTTTCCGTTAAAAAATCCACTATTTGTTTATTTTTTCGGCAATAAAATTAAAAATTAAAAAATAAATTTTTTTGAAAAAAATGTTGAATTTACATCACAAAAAGATGCAGTTTGTAACAAAATAATCGAATTTTCGACTAAAACATACGAGTTTTTAATAAAATAAGTGAATCATGCATCTTCAATAAAAAAATAAATGTTTAACTAAATAGTTTCATTTTCAACTCAGAAGATGAATTTTCATCTAAAAAATATAAATTTACAACAAAACATAGAATAGTTTTATTTTAAGTTAGAGAACTAAGTTTTTACCGCAATAAATTTTCAACGAAATAGTTATATTTTGAACCAAACAGATGAATTTTCAACCAAAAAGATTGATTATCTATTTGAAACACCGAATACTCCTGTCGTCCTCTTTTAGTAAAAAAAGCGGGCAGATGGAAAAAGGTGCAAATTCGAGTGATTTGCAATTTCCGAGACAGAGGAGAACAACATGGGGGACGGGGGTATGCCTCGCCACGTCAGAGAACGCAGCGGCTCTCATTTTTGCATTTTCTTTGCATTCAACGCAACGTCTCAAAAGGATGATCGTGTTGCCACAACACGATCCCATCGTTTTTCCGTTAACACTTAAAGAAGTATTCTCCCAAAAATTGCATCGTGTTGTGCCAACACGATCGTCGTGTCACGGCAAAACGAAAACTCTCAACACGACCCATCGTATTGGGAGAAGCGGATTTTTTTCTCAGTTTACGCTTCTACTTCGTAGAACCGGCGGAGAATTTCCGAGAAATATACTTCCCCAAACAAATGAAATAAAAATAGAAGAGCAGCTCTTTAAAACTGCTTTCTTGAACACTTCTTATATTATCTAATTAAACGGTCTTTACTTAAACTTAAATTAAGTAAATAAATTGATTACAATTAAAATTAAATTAATTAATTTAAAAAGTGTCTAATGTTCTGTTAGCTTTTAACACTTTTCACATTTCCCCATTTTTTATACCAATAACTGAGTTATTAGCGTCAACCTTAAAAAAACCATAAAAAAACAAAAAGAAAAAATAAAGTTTTAAAAAATCTGGGCTTTCAATTTCGGCAGACTCTGGAAAAGCTGTAGAGTTAAAAAAATTATTTTTTTCTCCAATTAGAATAATTTTTAATACAAAATAAAAATTTAAATTAACTATTAATTTATTAAAAGTTGTTGAACACTTAAATTCGAGATAGAACCACATTCCGAGATTTGATAACAAGGAATCAAGCATTATCAGTTTCTTTTCAAAGTTATATAAATACATTTTCGTAAGATTTCGGAGGATATTAAAAAAGATTTTTGAAGATCTCACATATGTCGAAAAAAATCTAGAAAAGTTTGATATAATTTTTTTATTTTACGGGATTTGCAAAATATTGTGAAAAATTATAGTCAGCTTAAAAGATGTTCAGGACTTTTGGAAGATTTGAAGAAATTTAAAAATGTTTTATAAATTTTCGAAAAACAATTCAAGTTTTAAAATATTTTTAATCTCTTCAAAACTTCTAAAATCCATAAATAATTTTTAAGCTGAAAAATTAAAATTTAAAAATTGCCTTAAAACCTTAGAGATTTGTAGAAATTTTCAGAGGAATCTTAAGAAAATCTTTTTATTCTTTCAAAATTCTTAAAAAGCTTCTAAATTTTTTTTCGATATACTCAAAAGTGTACGCTTGGTTTGAAATAGTTTGAAATTTTTCAAATTTTAATTTATGTTAACACCTTTTCAAAAATTCTAAATATCTTTTGAAATAATTCAGTTTTCTTAAGAAATCTTTCAATTGTCTTAAAATCGCCTAGATCCTGTTTCGTGTGTTTTAAAATAAAATCTCAATCATTGAAAATTTTTCCAGAAATCTCATTATCGGTACCGATAACTATTTTGGTTTCCGGTACCGACAGTTTACACATTTCGCAAATTATGATATATTTACCGGTGTGAAAAAGTTTAAAAATTGTATACTGCAGTAGCAAAATTTTAAGAGCAGAATTATTTCCTAATATTAAAAAAATCCTTTGCAATTAAAATGGTTTCTGTTATCAATAATGTTTAGAAACATTTGGAAAAAATTTTATCATGAAATAAAATCACTAATTTGGAAACTTTGATTTACACAATATTGATGTTGCAGTATATTCGTAATATTAATTAATAGACTTAATCAATAGACAGTTAATTTAAACAGGCTGCAAGAATAAAAAAGAAATACATTTGGACTGTGACTGACAATATTCTTAGAAATTAAAAAAAAATTGAACGGCAAGAATAAAAAACGAATACCTTCGGACAAGCACAAAAATAGGATTGATTTCGGAAAAGAAGCCCGCTTGAAAAGTCACACTTTAAAAAGACAAGAAATAAAAATTAATTATTCTCTTTTGAAGATCTAACAAACATGTCCTCTTATTTTTTCATACCTTGCTTTGTCCATGAAATCATTAATATCGGTTAATGCATAATATACATAATTATATATATAATATAAATAATCTATATTATAAATATGTTCAATCGTATGTATATTTTTGAGACAAAATTTTAAATATAAATAAATGACCGAATCCATTTCAAATCAGGCAGGTTCTACACTTGAAGTTGCAGTAAAAGATATCATAAATGCGTAAGAGAACTTTTTTAAATGTGCAAACTATTTTCTCAACATTTTTTTTATCTGTTGTTTTCAAGAAAAATGCGAAAATTCGATTTTATGAAAAAAAATTCTACTGGCCACAAAAGTTATTTAGCCCGCATTAAACACGAGGTATTTTCCTTATGATAGTACAAATTCAACAAAAAATATAAGTGTGGGTTTTTTGAGAAATACACTACCAGGATCTGAAAAGAAATCGTAAATAACTCTGTAAAAAAAAAATTTTCACGAATCTCAAAAATATGTATCGCCTAATTTTCTCTAAAAAAAACAACATATTTTATCCCTGAGAGATTCTGTAACTTCAAGTGTAGAACCTGCCTGATTTGAAATGGGTTCGGTCCAATAGTGAACTATTTTTTCTTTCTCAAATTATTTGAACAAAGTAAAATTATTATGTTTTTGTTTAATCACTCACTCATTTTTTTGAGTATATTTATAAACAATTTAATACGTATGTTTTCTGGGTATGTAACTTTCTTTAATTGTCAAGTAATTGTCTAACATTATAATAACATTTGGTTCTTAATTATTAAAATTTTGCTCTTAATTTTGCACTTTTAATAAAAAACAACATAATGCAACATAATCTGAATATAATAATTAATAAATAAAAATAATGGACTCTGGTGGTAAATAATTGTGCAGTTTGCAATTTGTGCTAATGGTAACTCCTCGAGTATCATTTTAGAAATTGCTAACTTTCATCATTTACCGACGCGCAACGGGCACCTTTAAAGTAACTCTTAGTTCCATCCGCCAAGAGGGGGGAGTTATCAGCGCATGTTTTTCACATTCTCTTATTCCATTAGATCGGCAATCTCCCACCTCATCTCTGCTAACAGTTAGAAAATTCTCGGTAAGATAGATTTGGAGAAGGTAACAAGGAAAGTTTCCGTATATTACCGACAGTACGAACATTTACTCAGAACTTACAGAATTCATTTTTAACTTTTATTTTTTGTTTTTCTCCTGAGGGATGAATTTTCAACCCAAGAAGACAATTTTTTAACAATAAAATTAAGTTTTAACCAAACAGTTGCATCAACAACTAAATAATTGGAATTTTGAGCAAAAAAAAAAAGAAGAGAATTTTCAATAAAATAGTTTCATTTCATTTATTTAATAATCCAACAGTCTTTCGACCAATTACAGAATACTTAAAACTATACATAGAGTTTATTATTCGCAGTGACAAGTTAGGTTATAATCATTTTTATACTACCTATTTCACGTAGGCCTCGATGGCAGTTAGAAAGCTCGTTATTGACATGTGTAGCATATCTAGAGGTGCTTTGCATTTTTTACTTATAGTGTTTATTTCATCACACATTCTAAAAATCGGCGTGTTTCGCTTTGAGTTCTGGACAGAGAAAGGTGCCGCAAAACGGCTGTCATATTGAGGAACTAAAAGTGGTATTTGAGAAAGTAAATAGGGACAATCAATGTAACCCTTTAAAAGTTTTAATAGAAATGTAATAGATTGAACAGTCCTTTGGTCTTTCAAAGTCCATAACTCAAATTTATCGCAGAGTTCAAGGTAGTCGGCCCCCGAAGGTGGATACTGCCCATTTACCTTCCAGTTCAGGAATTTTATGAACTTTCTTTGGCACTTATCAATAGCATCACACAGGTTTTTCGCTGAGGGGTACCAGATCACAGATCCGTATTCAAGTTTCGATCGGACGAGGGCAAGTATAGAGAGGTTATTGCAAGCGGATTTTTAAATGAGCGACATGTTCGAATTAGGAATCCCAATACCCTATTCGCCTCTCTAATGGTGCTTTCACACCTCTGTCTGCCTGCCTGGGGCAGCCAGGCAGCTGCCCGAGACCGTTCACACCTCGGGTTTTCCGGCTTGTTCGAGCTTCGGAAAATCCAGAGAGTATTAAAGAGAGTGGAAGGTGACAGTACACTGGACATTAGCGCACTCTGCCGCTTCGGGGACGAAGTTCGGGTATTTCAACGGGAAGTTTACTTTCTAGAATGCGTCTTCTCTCACAGTAAAAAATGTTTTGTTTACAAACAAGTTTCATCGTAAAGAGTTTTTAATAAAAATGCCACATTATTGTAGTGTTAGTGGCTGCAACAATAGCACAAGAGAAAATGAACGATGGTCGTTTTTTCGACTTCCAGCGAACCCAACAACGTAAGTACAATAATAGCGAATACCATTGTTTTTTTAGAAACAGTATGCAGGGCGTCTATATAACCGCTCCAACATGTGTGAAAATTCAAAAAAAGAGTAAATTTTAAGAATTAGTTGCAACAATCACCAATAATGTAATTTGTTAACCGTAGGCAAGTGAAAATTTAAATAAATATTTGTATTTTGCAGTCGTGAAGAATGGATACAATTCGCTGAAGTTCAGGAAAGCATTTGTCCTGATTTGCGGATTTGTAGTCATCATTTTGAAGAAAAGTGCTTCAAAACTTCCTTTCCAAGACCCTTATTACATCGAGGTGTTGTTCCTACTATTAAAGACGCTGTGAATAAGTGTACGAAGAAAAAGACTTCTAAAGAAGGTAAGTAATTTGGTTGATGTGATTATTATAATATTTCTTCACAATTCTTTCTAGCTACTGAAAACAGTTTTTTTCTAAATTTATAATAATTTTAGCTTTTTATTCTCTGAAATATAATGTCCAAAACACTGTAAATTGCAAAATGTACAATTTTCATCTTTTATAAATGATAGAGTTCAAAGGTTCAGATTCAGTTCCAAAAATATAAAGCCACATTATAATTTTCATTGCTATAAATTGAAGAATCAATCAATGAAATTTAAATTTTTGAAAATGATATTATTTCAATTAATTAAAAATTTTAATTAATTAAAAATTTGAAATAATTTCAAATAATTTGAGGAAAGTATGTGTACCGACAAAATTCTGCTATTCGTACCGAAATTTCAGTACAAATAGCCACAGCCTAATTTAAAAGAAAATGTTGATTTTTGCAGAATGGAAACAAAAAATGTAGAAGCTTCTTAAGACTTGTGAAGGGCCTCAAAAGAATAATAACATTTTCTTATGATCCCTAGAAAAATGGAAACTTATTTTTCAATTTTAAAAGTTGTTTGAAGAGAATATTTAAAAATATTTTAAAAGATTTCCGAAACTGTCAAAAAATAATGTGGAACATTTTAAGTTTTTTTTTAATTTGCAGGACTTTATAAAAATTGTAGGAAAAATTGGATTCATTGAAAAATATAATTAGTACTTCTGAAAAAGATTTTTCGCACACTTCGTTGAAATTACTTGAAATCATTTCAAGTTTTAAATCAATTTTGAATCTTTTCAAAACTTTTAAATATGTCTTCAAGTTACTCAAATTTTTTCTACAACTAACAAGTGTTTAATTGTTGTTTATGCATCAAAGTTCAAAGAATAAAAGCTCTTCGGAATTTCAACGATTCAAAGCTTTCTATGTCAAAGAAGTCAGTTTAAAATTGTTTGCTTTTAAATACTCGTCTTCACTTTTAATTATTCGTTTTAAGTGAACAGTCACATATTGCTAAATATTAAGTAATTGTTCTTTTTCTTCATTAAAAAATTTCAAATTGAATGGGTTGAAAATTGAATATGGTTCTTTACTTTTCTTCAATATTTAATATTGTATTTAATATTCTTCAGTTTTGAACGGATTTACAATGTTGTTGTCAAATCAATTATTGTTCACTTTTCAACACTTAAAGTACAGATCCAGTTTAAAAATAAATCATTTATTTAAATTAACTGGTGATAAAATTAAAATCTTTGTTGGCAAAAATTTTCCACTTCAAACGCTTTTAATTTTTATCTGTTCCAAGTCTTCAAGACTGCATTTTAAAATTCTTCAAAATAAAAATGTACGCTTAAAAATAAAAACCTGAAATGGAAAATGCTTGAAGTGAAAGATTTTCGAAGTACGCATTGCAAACTGAATCATAATTAGAAAATATATTAATTCAACTAATTATTTAAAAAACTATCGAAATCGAACTTGGACAGATTTTTCTTCTAAAACTTTGTAAAATTCCCGGTCAAAAATTTCCGGGGTCAGCGACCACCCTGAATTTTTGAGTCTATGTTTGTCCTTTCAAAATACGATACTTTGTTTTTTCTTTTTCTTAATTTATACGTGTTGACTCCAAAAGTATAATTTTCATGACATTTCTACGATATCAGTTACGCCGCTGGATTAATCATTCATAGAATAAAATTGTTAATGTTAGCTTTTATGGATGTCGAAAATTTTTTGAGACAAGTACGAGTTTGATGATGAAAAGTTTTAATAATTAAATGTGAATTTAATGTGAATTAAATTGTAAAATTCCAGGTACTAGCAAAGGGAAAAGCACTGGCAGCGAAGAGGGCGAAACGGTTCCAAGTGGTGCGAGTATAATTTTAACAGCTGAAGCAGGAAATAATTCGTCTGAATCGTGTTCAGAAATTAAACTGGAGTGCAAAAAAGTTCGAAAGTTAATAATAAGTGGTAAGAATTTCAAACGTATAACTTTATTCAATTTAGGAGATTGTTTCTTAACTTTAGATATGGAGCATGAGCCCAATTGAATGTCTATTGTTAATGAGAGAAATTACATTTACGCAGTACACTCGACTTGTATAACTTATATTTCTTTGTATTATATGTTTATTGTAAATAAGAGAAATTAGATTTACACAGTATACCCAAAGTATACTAAATTATGGACTTCGACGATTTTTATACATTTATATTAGTTATTTTTGATCAATCTTTTATTTGTTTGCATTGTATGTCTATTGTAAATGAGAGAAATTAGATTTACGCAATATAGAATTATACGATTTTTATACATATTTATTGGTTATTTTTTATTAATAAAATATGTATTGTTCAAAAAATAAATGATCTGTTATTATTGCCTTCTTTAAATAGTAATTAATCTAGTAATGTTAAATTTTTAATTTTTTTATGGATTTGAATTTCGCGGCCTTCAAGCTTAGTTCATCCCCGAGACTGTAGGAGCGCTGAAACTCGTGTACGGAAAAATGCATGGGGCTCTTATGGCACCTTCTACTCTCTTTAATACTCTCTGGGAAAATCCTTAACTCGCGCGGGAAGTTTAAATGTAGTATAATACATACATACATTGATCAGCAGTTCGAACTCGAAAGTTCATTGCCTCACTACCCGATTCGGGTAGTGTTTCTAGGTGGATATTTACTACCAATGTGGGCCCACCACACCCACGACGGGCCAACAGCACGCAGTATTCCTGAACGGTCACCCATCCAAGTACTAACCGCGCCCAACAATGCTTAACTTCAGTGATCTTACGAGAACTGATGTTTTCAGCGTGGTATCGCCGTTGGCGATAAAATTGAACAATAATGTAGTATAATATCAATAAAAATTAATACAATGTTTTTGCAATTAAATTGAGAAATGAAATATAGATAAAGATAATTTCTATAATATTTCGTATGAAAAATGAATGATCTAGAGATCAAATGAGTAACATTTTAGAGTGTGATTCAAGTGTGACATCGGACCGTATCATGTCATCTTCGTGTTGCCTGTTTTGTCGGCGTCTGTCAATATCTTTTCCTTTATTTATTGACACAAGGAGGTTCGTCATTTGGGTAAGTTTAGTAAAATATATTCTCACCACTTTACATTTACATTATTCGCTATTCTTCGTAATGATTGAAATAAAAAATGTAAACTTTTGCGTAAGATTCTTAAAAATAAAACCTCTACGAAATCATGAAATGTACCTATTTTGTCTTAATTTTGCTTTGTGTAAAGAATTAAAATGTAGTCTATTCCTTCAAAGCATTTGTGATTGTCACAATCCTGTAGAACCATTTTTTTGTGCACAGCTGACAATAAAGCATGTCCAACGGCTGTAATTAAAAAAATAATTTCATTCAAACTGATTTTGTGCATGATGCTATTACAGTGCTCAAAATATTCAACAACTTACTCCTGCGAAAGAATAATCCATTGTAGTAGTGGTAGTAGGCCGGTTCTGGATAGATTAGTGTTAGTGCATATCCGTGTGAGGATGAGTTTGTATTTGTGTGTATATGTGATTGCGTATGGAGAGGGATGATGTGTCATGTTTTGCTTACGTCATAAGAAAATACCAAAGAGGTGAGTCATAGTATCACCCTTTGATATGAGCCGTGAAAGAAAGATTACCCCCCCCCCCCGTTCCCTATGCCATATTTTATAGGTACTAAGGAATTTAATATAAAAACAATGGTATCAAGTTATATAGAATTCAAAGAATTGTTTTCAAAATGGTGTCATGTTACATGTATTACTAAGAAAAATATCACCATTTGATATGAGCTGTAAAAGAAAGAGACCCCCGTTTCCTATGTGATATTTTATAGATATTAAGGAATTTAATATAAAAACAATCGTGAATTATTTTCAAAAATGGTGTCATGTTACATGTATTACTGAGAAAATGACACACTGTTACATGCTTTTTATGCAAGTTCGAACAAGTTTCGCTTGTACACGTCACGCAAATCGCGGAAGTCGGTGATATGCGTTTCATATTCAAGCTCATCATCCCTTTAACCAATGCCGCTTATGTGATATTATAACTGTACCAGGAATTTTTAACATAAACAAAGGTGTCATATTACATTACAGTCATAAGGAAAGAACCGTTTTTATCATGTGCAATTCTAAGAAATTATCATTAATACCTTAAAGAATGTATAAACAATAACAATATCGGAGCAATATAACCCCCGCACAGCCTTTAGTCTTTTCAGTTGATCATCAGCATATATGCAGAGCACGAAGAAGCATATAGAGCGGAAGATTCGAATTGAATTATTTTTAAAAAACATTCAAGAATTGAAACAGTTAATAAAAGTTTGTTCTAACGTTCATGATATATCAAAAAAATTAAAAAACTTAAAACTAAGTGACGTGAATCTTTCTGAAGATTAATAAAAAGTTTTTAAATAAAATTTAAAACGTATATTGTGAAGTGAAGAATCTTATTGGAGAATAAAGAAATGGACTTTACTAAACTCAATGCGGCTAGCTGCGTGCGAGATTTTCTTCCCATCAAGAAGTTGAAGGATCTGGAAGTGAATAAAAGCCTGCAGATCACAGATGTCAGAAAAGCAGCAACTAAATTTGGCGTGAGAATTGTCATAGACATCAAAGATAATTATACAGTGTACCTTCCGGGAAGACTACAGAAACTTTTTGCTGAAGAGCAAGACTTATTCAATCAATTTCAACAATCGTGCAGTTCAAAGCAGTTGTTCATGAAATATTTTGGAGGACAGTGCAACGAGATCAAATTTTCAGAGAGTGCTTAAGCTCTTAAGCTTTCATTTAAGATACTACTATGTCTTATACACCGCAAAATCTGTTGATTTTTGCAAAAACTTATAATTTAGATCCATCTTTTACGAAACAAATAATTGTTGGTGCAGAATTAACAAGTGATAAAAATTTACTGCCAACTGTGAATCTGACAAGCAGTCACTCTAGAACGTGCATTTCTCTACAACCCGATGAATGGAAACAGCTTCAAAGTTATTTTAAATATATATCACTATATTTAAATGGACATTATACGCAATTAAATCGGGAAAGAAGAATTGATTTTCCAAATTTTCGATTAAATTTTGTAATGAAAAATGATGATTATTTGGTAACACTGGAACGAGTAGAAAAATCAACTAGATCGCATTATCCATTCTCAATAAGGAAGACAACATTCAGCATCCTCAACGAAGTTGTCCTCTGTGTGAATCAGCATCTACATCATCTAGTACGCACACCGCTTAGAAGAGTGAAAGACTCTATTGTTGAAATTGTCGCGCAAGTGATTTCTGGTGAAGTGAAATCACCAAATATTGAGAGTGTTGCATTATATGTGAAAACACATCATGAAAGTTTATTGAAAAGTGTTTTAAAAAAAAGTTTTTTTTCCACTTGAAAAGTATTTCTGCAGAAATTGTTAATTACACTTTACCTCAACATTTCAAAGCAGCTGAAAACTTTTTATGTTCAAAAAGAAAAGCTCCTTGATTATAAATTTTTGTGTTTTTATACAGTTCAACGATGAAAAAAATCACTTCGATGATGATTTATATACGTTTTTTTGTAATGGTAGAAAAAAATAGTATTATTTTTTCAATAAACGAAAATTCTAAATTAATATGTTTTCCTTGTGTTTATTTATTTTGGTAATAATTAAAAAATATATATAATAAGAATAATAATAAGGAATCGATGGGGTTTAATAATAATAATAATAATATATAAGATTAAAAATATCTTTATTGAAAAATAACTTAGTCTTAATACATTTGCAATATTTTACAAGTCAGACTTATTTACCCAGCTATTATGAGAATCATCAAAACCTAACCATTTTACAAATATCTTATTCTTGCTTCTTTTCATTATTTTTTCAACAAGATAGATATCAGAATTTTTTACTTTAAGTAACTCTTCTTCGTAAAAACAGCCCATAATAGGTTTATCTTGATAATCTTTGAGCATGTATGTGACAGGTACAGTATTTTTCACTTCGCTTATTGTAAATATTTCAGCAGTCCAGTTCGGTGTATAACCTTTTTCAAAAACATGTTTAAATTTACTTATTCGAACCTTTTCATCAACTTTAAACTTTGATTTCAGGTTCACATTTTTAATTTGAAATTTCTTGTACACATTCAACAATAACCTTTTTTCATGTTTAATTGTAACATCTTTCGGTTTCATTCCGATAGTTCGATGCTTATCGTTATTGTAAGAAGACACTAAATCAGATAAAATATTCAGCCATTTATAATTTCCTTGCAGACTGAATTGCTTCCACATTTTGTTCTTCAAAGTTCTGTTAAATCGCTCACAGATTGATGCCTTTAAATTACTATAAGTGGAGTACAAATTAATTCTATATTCTTTCATAAGATTTTGAAAATGCGAGTTGTAAAATTCTTTTCCTCTTTCCACTTGTAAATTCTTAGGTATACGTTTTCCTATGAGAACAGACTTCATTGCAGCAGTAACGTCTTCACCTTTCTTAGATTTCACAGGAAGAGCCCAAGCAAATTTTGAAAATACATCGATAATGGTCAATATATATCTGTAGCTATTATTCTCTCGTTCATATGGTTGCATTTCCACAATATCAGCTTGCCAACTTTCATCTATTTTTCGAATATCAACATGTCTGCGAGGATAGTTTATGCGTGCCATTTTATGAAGCTCGTTCACCAAAGCTCGCCTTTTCCCCTCCATTTTCAAGTACACTCAGTCTGGCATCCAATTGAGAAATGACTGTAGAATTACGATACACCAGTTCTTGTTTTGTATCAACATCAATTTGCAATTTTTTTAAATTTTTATTTACAGAACTCTCTAGAACTTCAATCATCATATTATTATTAACTATTTCAGTTCGTAAAGAAGCTATAACTTCATACAGGGTGTTGGTTTCATGTAGTAATAAATTTTGCATAAGATATAAATTGACTGCATCACTTTGATCTTCAGCTTTAGCGACATTACATAACCTTTTTTTATCTATATTATAATGGCCCTCAGGTGTAATCTTGAATCCAATTCCCGGAGGACCGCTACTCATAGACTCAGCTCGTTTTAAATGACGTCCGAATACGTCGAGACTCATCGTAAGAATGACATAAATTTTGCGAAACGTTGTTTAATATATAATTCCATCTTCACGTAATTCTTGAATGATTGATATAATTTCGTTTGTATGACTACGATTCCCAGCTGCTTGGGAAGCTAAAAGTAATCGAAGTCGATCTATCAACTCATTGGGATCGTCCTAGTAAATATAATCCTTCAGTTTTTCCTTCTCATCAACAACCATGTACTGTGGAATTACACCGCTTCCAGATGAAGAGTTTTTCTTACTTTGTTGTTTCTTTGCAGATTTTGGAGATGAAGAAGATATTATATTTTCTATAAAATTTTTAAATTTAAAAGTCCTATTCTGACGTACAGCCCCATCTCTAGTGTAATGTTTTCGATGCGCATTTGTTGTATTTATAATTTTACGATAATTTTCAAAATCATTTCCACTTACATAGCTGTCTCTAGGTACTTTCTTGAAGAGGAGTTCAAGTAAGCCTTTAGTTTGAGGTAAATGTAAATCACCTACATTGATATAGTTTCCATCAAAACTTATCTGTGAATCTCCAATCATTAATCTGCCTTTTGATAGTTTTCGCACGCCATACACATTATCCATAACTTTATTTCTCTCCCCTAACAATATGAGATATTTGTTCACAATATCGTTTTGTGAAGTGTTAATTGTTGATTCTAAGTCTTCTGAATTATTAGCTGTTTTGTATGAATTTTCACCAACATCCATTTCATCATCACCATCAGAATCATCATAGTTATATTTTTTTTCATCCAGTGAGTTATCCTCGTATTTATTTTTCACCTCTTTCTTCCCTGTTACCGAATCCAGTGCCTTAACAGTCTTAAACTCGTTAACCATTTTCTCAAGTGGTGAAACAATCGGTTTAAATGTATTGTTTTAATTGATTTCAGCACTTTCTTTTCCTAATTTCAATATTTTATGTTTATTTCGAATCGATTCACTAGCTCTTGTGATTTCATGTAAAATATCTCTTTGCTTGAGATAATTCTCTTTTCGTGATGACATGTTGATGCCACAGAGTTCGAAATGGTACTACTTTTATCTGATAATTATAACCCTTATATAAGATTTACTTGTCCACGTTTATGAAACAATCAAATCCTTTTCTATATCTACCACAATTTAATTCACTATCTTTATCGATCACAATAAATCCATGTTTATGGTTTTTCCAGCATGCTATACATAATTCTTTAAACTGTGCATAAGACATGTCTGTATTAACATGATCATTATATATATGCTTAAGATTCATCTCATCTTGATTAAATAGTATTAACAAATTAAAGTTATCGCGTACTAGATGTTTAGGAATGCGTGCATACGTTTGACTCAGGTAGAAACAGCCAACGTCTCGGTGTCTACCCATAGAAAAGAAGGCTTTTATATTATCCTGCTTCTCGCATGCAACGTCATCGAATACGAATATTGACTTGGATTTTGCTTCATTCGGTGTGATCACTTCTTCATGCTCATTAAATGGAAAGTACTCAACGCCATCTACAGACTGCAGAACCGCTTCTAAGAACTTATATTTTGGTTGATTTAACGACTTTGAGTAAACGTATACGTTCTCAAATCTCAATCCATTTGGATGTGTTATTAGAGCCAGAAGGACGTTAGTTTTCCCACAATTGGATGGCCCGCAAAATACAGCTCGCACACTATCTGGTAGTAAATCACCATGTCGTTTCTTTTCTCCTGTATTATGTGGCTGTGCAAGTACATCAAAGTTTAAGATTGGTAATTTCATTGACTGTGTTTTAAACTCCATAACGTTCAAGCTACGACTGACATAAAAACTATAAATAAGACGTTTATATAGAATAACGCTTAGTCGTAAAGTTAAAGTCATACTGATATGATCATCCACGTAGAGAAAAAAAAAGCTAAAGTCAGTCGTCAAAGGACCCTGAAAGAGGCAACACGCGGTAACGGTTTAATTAACAGAGTCATTAATAGTCTGCCAAGAGAATTGCATCTGCCTGGTTATCAATATTGTGGACCAGGTACAAAGTTATCAAAACGCATTGCGCGAGGTGATCCAGGAATTAATCCCCTGGACGCAGCTTGTAAGCAACACGATATCGCCTATTCACAGAATAGAGAAAACGTTGAAGCGAGGAACGCTGCAGACGAGGTGCTGGCTGAGAGAGCTTTTAATCGCGTGTTAGCTAAAGACGCGCACGTAGGTGAAAAAGCTGCTGCGTTGGCTATAGCGAGCGCAATGAAAGTAAAAGCGAAGTTCGGCATGGGGCTGAAAGAGAAAAGGAAGAATAAGTCAATTTTTTCATTAAATAAAATTGTTAGGGCCGCCAAGAAATCTATGATATCCAGCCAAGATGCGCGAAAAGTGATTAGGTCTGCCTTGAAAGGTGCGCGTGAAGCTGTAAAAAAAGCTGGCGGAAGAAAAAAAAATTTTAAAGAGCCTCGCATCATAGCTGTACCATCTAAAATTGGTGGCTTTCTTCCCTTTCTCATACCTATTTTTGCAGGTCTCAGTGCCACAGGGGCGTTAGCCGGTGGAGCTGCGGGTATAACCAAAGCTATTAATGATGCAAGCGCTGCTAAGCGAGAGCTTGAAGAAAGTAAACGTCATAATAAAACAATTGAAGCAGCAGCTCTAGGAAAGGGTTTATATCTTAAACCTTACAAGCAAGGTTTAGGACTACATTTAAAGAAAAAAAATTTGAAAAAAACTTTGAAAAAAAATTTGAAGAAAAAAGATCAATCAAAAAACTAATTTTTAAGCTACCACGTAGAGCTTTAACCGATTTCGATTTATTCAAATACGCGAAATCCTTAAAAATTCCGTATTTCCGTGGAGTTTTTATGCGAAATGACTTGCCAGTGCGCGGTCCTCATAAACGTGAATCGGCTATTGTTAATCTCGACAGTAAAGACGGTCCGGGTACACATTGGGTGGCCTATAGAAAAATCGGTAATGAAGTTATTTACTTTGATAGCTTCGGGAATCTTCGACCACCCTCGGAACTTATGAAATATCTCGGTGTTGGTAGCGTAAAATATAATCATGAAATATATCAAAATTATGACACGTTTGTATGCGGACATTTATGTCTCAAATTTTTATGTGATCAACTGAGATCGCGAAGTATGTACAATCTATATAAGTAGGTATATTAATTATCTCAAGTCAGTCAAATCTTTACCGTCATGAACGATACATCATCATTTACTTTGACTTTATCGGGAACTTCGTCGACACTAGAAACGCAATATTTTCCACCCATCGAACTTTTACCTAATTACAATTACGCTCTTGGACTTGTAGAATTTCTAACCTTCAATTCGATTCCGAACATAGATACCGGTGAAAATGTGTTCTACGTAGCTATTTTGTTGGAAAAATCCCTTTTGTTGGTTTTTATTAATTATTTTAACTGAAAATGTAATAATAAAATTTTAAATTAATAAATCTTACATTTTAGTTCGTTGGAGACTAGGCCATGTGTGGAGACTAGGGTAAAGGAATACCAAGACCTCGAGATGGAATTGTAATGTTGAAGCTGTCCGTTTTGTGATGAAGACTGTGCTAAAAGTGTGCAACTTGTGGTATTTTTTTAACCTTTAAATTAATTTATGTTTATCATTATTATCATTGTTATGGCTTACTTTGCGTTATATCTACTCCTGGATAATTGGTGATTCACCTGTTAGCAGGGAATCATTTTATTATAGCAGACAGTCTTTTAGGACAATTGAAAGAAAATTTGAGAAAATTAATTAATTTCTTTTAATTATTCAATCTACTATTCAGTCTACTGTTCA
>CAKNYM010034592.1:0-16746 GCA_932195095.1 Andricus curvator
GTGGAGAATAGGTTTAGAGTTTTCGAAAATAAAGTACTTAGAAAAATTTATGGTTCAAAGAGGGATGAAGAGACTGGTGAATGGAGGAAACTGCATAATGATGAGCTGCATGCTCTCTACGGGTCAGCAAATATTAATAGAGTTATGGAAGCGCGTAAATTAAGATGGGCGGGGCATGTAGCAAGAATGGGCAATGAAAGAACAGTGGCACAAGTTTTAAGAGGGAAACCGACTGGTAAGAGACCTCTAGGCAGACCGAGAAACAGATGGGAGCAAAATGTAAGGGATGATCTAAAAGAACTAGGACATGATTACTTAAACTGGATGGAGGATGCACAGGATACAGATGCGTGGCGGTTTCGGGTAGATGAGGCAATGAACTTTCGAGTTCGAATTGCTAATCGATAATAATAATAATAATAATATGTTGATGACACCTTATTATGTGTTCCTCTAGCAAAGTTACAGGCAGTTTTTGATGCTTTTAATAGTTTTCATTCAAAACTTCAGTTCACCCATGAAATAGAGAACAATAATAGAATCAGTTTTTTGGACGTAGAAGTAATTAAGGGTCAGGATGGTAATATTATTATCAATTGGTATAGGAAAAGTACATATTCAGGTAAAATTTTAAATTTCTTTTCGGGTCATCCTTTTCAAAACAAAATTGCAGTAATCAAAAACTTAGTTGACAGAGCTCTAGGTTCGTTTCACATTTCATTTCACAAAGAGAATTTGTATATAGTTAGGAATATCCTTTTTCTTAATAATTACCCACAAAAGTTGATTGAGCAACATGTCACAATTAGAATTCAACAAATCAAAAGCAAACAAAGTAACATTTTATCTACAGATAATCAGGAAGAATTGAGAGAATATAGTTCTTTGAATACTTTGGTTCTTCCTTTTGTTGGTCAAATTTCGAAAACTATTGAATTTATGTTGAAAAAATTTAATATTCATACTATTTTCCGTATACCATTTAAAATGGATTCAACAATAACTTTTGCTAAAGATCCTTTAGATAAATTTGCAAAAGGTGTTGTTGTTTACGAGATCACTTGCAAGATCTGTAAGATGACTTATGTGGGACAGACTGGCAGACTTCTTAATAAGAGGGTGGAGGAACACAAAAGTGATGTTCGTTTGGGACGTTGTTATAAGAGTGTTCTTGCTAGACATACGAGATGGTTTGTTGATGTTGACCATGAGTTTGACTGGGATAATGTTGAAATTTTACACAGTGAAAGCAATGAGAGAAAGAGAGAATTCATGAAAATGCTTTATATTAAAAAACAAAATAAGTTGTCTATTAATTAAAAAACTGATTTGGCTAAATTAAACAGAAGTTATTCTAGCATCATTAATTACATTTAGCAATACGCTTTCATGCTTCCTGACTTTCTCTCATTTTTTGTTTGTTTATAACGGATTTTTCTTTTGACCCACATTCAGTTGTCAGGTATCGAGGTGATAGCGTCGTTATTTCGTCGCTGTTCCTACCTGCTCTAATTTTTCTTGCCCTGATAAGGGTGCTGTGTGAGCACCGAAACGTTGGTAAATATTGTGATTTGATAATAATAAAAATAAAAAAGACGAAAGAAATAAAAAAGAGAAGGAAGGGGATTTGGTTGGTTGCCTTCTCATTTTTCATTCCTCTTTTTTATTTTTGTGCAAAGAAACAAATTTGTTTGTTTTCAGGAATTGCGATAGGAGCATTTTGTGGTGTTTGTCCAAATTTGATCGTTGAATTCTTGTTTTATTTTCAGGAATTCTATACATTAACTTGATTATTGGACGTTAAATGTGATTTTTAATTTGATGTTAATCTAATTTAAAATTATTACATTTTAATTTATATTATATTATAAAAAAAGGTTTTTCTAGATTACTATAGCCACGAAGAAATTTGCAGGACCTCTCCCTCATATTACAATGATTTTTCAAAAAATCAAGAAAAAAATCAAAGGTGCCCTGTTTGAGAAAATTCACTTCTCAGTTTTTTCGAAAAATTGACGCCATTTTGGTAACTTTTGAAAATTGTCGCGTTTCTTTGAGGAATTTGAAAGAGTGCCGTCGTGGAGGAAATTAAATTAGGTTAATGTTTTCTGAGATATAAATATCTAAAGAAAAGTTTTGGTAATTTTTTCATAATTCATTTAAATATTCAAGTGCCCCATAGTAAGCCAGACTGAATTTCCTCGAATTTATTTGTAAAGTGTAGAGTAGATTTGGAATTTTTTATTTTTCTGTGCTTTTGAAAAATAATTTGGAATCTGAAGGGTTTCGAAGTTTAAATTTTTTAAACTCAAAGACTGGAAATGGAATCTTTGAGAAAAAGCTATTATTTATAAATGTCTTTTAGAAACTTTCAGCCTTCAGTAGGTATTTACGATTTCCTAAAAATCATAGAATTTAGTTTTAGATTTTGTTTGAAAAATTGACGATTTCATGTGTTTTTGTAGAAATTTTATAAAAAATTAAAGTTTTTCTTCAATTTAGCATATACCTTCTGCTAATTTTGATTTATTTATTAATGTGTACTTTACTAATTTTTGAGTCTATATCAAATTCGGATATTATTCGGAATTTAATTGTTCAAAAGGATATTTTTAAATTCTTATTTAATTTCAAAGACGCTTAGGCAAAAAAAAACGTCAATAAAAAGTATTTCAATGTCAACATTCTTCGTATATAACAGTGCATTGTCGCTACATATTTACTTGTTCTAAAACTTTTCTTTTCTGATAACTAAATTCTCATAAAAAATAATTTCTTCAAATAAAAAGTATATCGCTTTCAACGCTTCTTTACTTTTATTACAGAAGATTTTTTTTAAATAACTTAGACAAATATTTCCTAACTTTTTTAAATTTATTATTTAGTAAAATATAAAAATGCACTTTATTGAATTCCCATACATTTAGCATGCGTAAATTAATCACAAAATATCTATCATTTGCAAAAATACTAAAACCATTTCGAAATCATTTTTTATTTTTTTTTTATATCCCGTAAAGGGATTTTTTTGAGTAATCGTTTAATACTTTCTGTTCTAACTTTTTATTTTAACATTCAAATTTTTCAAAATTGAAAAAATCGCATTGGTTCAGAAATGACGGGGAATGTATTATTTGTACAGTTTTTACTAGTGAACAAGAATAAGAGCATTGAAATTCAAAAACACAATTTTGGCCCAGTTTATAATTTTTGGAAAACGTGAAAAATACATGTGTTTTTAATTATGCCATATACACACATTGCGGAAAAATTTGAATATGTCGAATCTGAAATTTTCTTAGCTTGATAATTTTCTTTTTATCAAAAAAAGTCATGAGAATAAATTGTTCAACTTTTTGAGTACTACAAATAGCATACATAGAATTTTTAAATCTTGAAAAAAATGGTCTTAAAAATTTTCAAAATGCTCTAACTTTGTTAATTTTTATCCAAAATAGCGGACTAACAAACGTTTCCTTTCTTTTCACACATTGAAAAAGTTTGCCAAATAGCAATTCTGAATCAGGGGGCCTCAAAACATCGACATTTGATAGAATCCGCAAAAGTCATTTTTCATATAAGATCAACACCTTCTCATTGATTAGTTCATCCTTACATGGGAATGCGTACGACTTTTTGTAGAAAATATTCTGAACGTAAAAGTAAGTTATAAATGTATCAATATTAATATTTTTCAAGTGTGAAATGCATTTGCGCAATTATGTTTTATTCTTTTATCGGTTGAAGACCTTTCAGTTTCACGAAATAAAATCAACTATCCAAAATTTTAAGTTATAGTGCCCGATTCTGATCAAATCGATCCCATACTCCAGCCTGAAATTTGGTATATCTTATTTTATTGTAAATATGTACCAACTATGCTAACCTTCCTGACATTTCCACCTATCCTATCATAACCATGACGTCATGCTAGAATATTCGATTGTAATAGAGGTATGAAACATGAATAAACTTTGATTGTACAGATCATAGCGAATATTAAATGACATAATATTAATGTCAGTGATCAATTCATGTTACCACACAGAACAAAAATGAAAATTCAATAATTATGTGGTTCAATATTGCGAACAAATCAATCAGCTTGCTTGAACTTCTTCCTTTGAATATTTTTAATTCTCTTGAAATAATTTGAATTTGTTTAATACCTCTAAATTCTTTGAATTCTCTCGTTATTTAAAATTTTTGTAAACTCTCTAAACAGTTCTTAATTTTTTGATTTCTTACGAAACCATTGAATTCTTTTAAAGCTATTTCATTTTCTTGAAATCATTAGAATAAACTTTGAATTAGTTTGGACTCCTTCACAGCTTTTGAAATCTCTGAATCTTTCTAAATTCCTCTGAAACAATAGAATTATCTTCAGTTCTTTGATTTTCTCAGTTTAATTGTAATTCAATAGTAATTAGCCAATTAATCGTAACTCACTGGTACACACATGTGCGAAAAATTTCCCAGTTTCTTTTTTTTCATTCAAGCTGCAGAAATTTCTCAATCCAAAAAACATGTTTTTCACATGATTTCAAAAAATTGTGAATTAAGCAAAAATTTGTTTTTGTTGATTCCCAATTTTATATTATTGTTAACTAGTAAAAACTGTACATATGAAAAATTCACCGTAATTTTTAAATAAATAGGAATTTTTTTCTTTCAAGAAATTCGATGCACATTGTCTTATTTTCACGATAAAGCTGTTCAGTTTTTAACTCGTTCTTCATTTTACGAAAATTTGGATTATTTTCTGTCATTAGCTCATTTTATAATATTTTTGGCATATTTATTCCAACAAATTTCGGTCAATAATTCGAATTGAACGTGTTTCACTTGGACGATAACAGAACGATAAACTGCTGTGTATTTCAAAAACTTTCTAAGTATAGATCCAAACATTTTGAGTTGAACCCAAGTTTGAAAAATTTCTGAAATTGTAAACGGATTTCATTTATACATGTATAGCATTCCCGAAAATAAAACAAGAATTCAACAATTAAATTTGAACAAAAACCACAAAATGCTCCTATTGCAATTCCTTAAAACAAAAAAAATTTGTTTCTTTGCACAAAAATATAAAAGAGGAAAGAAAAATGAAAAGACAACCAACCAAATCTCCTTCCTTCTCTTTTTTATTTCTTTCGTCTTTTTTGTTTTTATTATTATCAAATCACAATATGAAAGCATGCATAATATTTACCAACGTTTCGGTGCTCACTCAGCACCCTTATCAAAGCAAGACAAATTACAGCAGGTAGGAACAGCGACGAAAAAACGACGCTATCACCTCGATACCTGACAACTGAATGTGGGTCAAAAGACAAATCCATTATAAACAAACAAGAAGTGAGAAAAAGTCAAGACCCATGAAAACATATTGCTAAATGTAATGAATCATACTAGAATAACTTTTGTTTCATTTATCCAAATCAGTTTTTAAATTAATAGACAACTTAAGTTTGTTTTTTAATATAAAGCATTTCCATGAATTCGCTCTTTCTCTCATTACTTTCACTGTGTAAAATTTCAACATTATCCCAGTCAAGCTCATGGCCAATATCAACAAACCCTCTCGTATGTCTAGCAAGAACACTCTTATAACAACGTCCCAAACAAAAAAAACCAAAAAATAAAATATTTTTCTTGGATAACAAATTTCGAGATTTTGCTGTTCACAGTAATTTTTGCAATAGACAATTTCAACATAATTTAAAGAATTTTAAACTCTCAATGCTGAATTTACTGATCAAGGATGTTTCAAATCATGTTAATTTTTTAAAAGTAAAAATTTCCAGAATCAAAAGTGAATTAGAAGTATGTTTGCAAAAAGATAAAATCATTGATCTTTTAAAACATCAGATTTCCTTAATCGAAGATTTTTAAACGATGATAAAAAACATGAGAACAAACTTTCTATTTTGATTGATCGACAAACTAATATTCAAGAGCAAAATTTAAATTTACACAAGATTTTTGAAAAAGAAGATAAGGATCCTTGGTTTGTAAATTTGGCAAATATTCAAATTCCTGATTCAGTTACAGATATTCTCAGATTAGATAAAGGTTTTAGTAACCATGTGATTGAAAGTAAATCGAAACAAATGATGGAAATAGTCAAAGATGTTGAATCAAGTATAAACAAAATTCCAATATTAGATCAACAGGATTTCCGAAACAAGGTTTTACACTTGTCGAAGAGCTTTGTTGATAAAAATTGTTTGCACAGTAGTAGGATTGATCGTAAAATTTCTGAAGGTTCCAAGATAATGAAAGGTTTCCTCAAAAAAAACCCTGATATAATTTGCATGAATGCTGATAAAGGCAATATTACAGTTTGTATGAAGAAATCGGATTATATTCGGGATATGGAGGATTTACTTACCAATCGTGATAACTTTGAATTATTGATTGAAAATCCGTTGAAACCATTAAGAAGAGACACTTTCAAGATTCTAGACAATTGGAGAAAGAAAGGACTTTTGGGGAAGGATATAAGATGGACTGATATAAATACCGAAGACACTGTTCTTGCAAGATGTTATGGTTTGAGAAAGATTCATAAAGATGGCTATCCTTTGAGATTGGTTATTTCAACTATTAACACTCCCACGAAATTTTTAGAACAAAACTTTAATTTGATACTTAAAGACTCAATTACAACTTCCAAATACAATATTAAAAATAGCTGGCAATTCAAAAAAATTATTATTAAAAAAACTGTTCCTGATGACTATGCAATGATTTCTTTGGATGTTGTTGCAATGTTTCCAAGTATATCCCTTGAATTGGTTAAACAGGCAATTTTAAATAGATGGGATAATATAAAAACACGTACTCGATTAAGTCAAAAAGATTTTATTGAAGGGATAGTTTTCATTATGAACTCAACTTATTTTGAATTCAATGGATCTTTTTATAGACAAAAATTCGGTACTCCCATAGGTTCAGTCATTTCTCCGATTTTAGCAAAAATAGTTATGGAAGATTTGGAGGTCTTTGCTTTCAAGAAGCTGGATTTTGTTTTGCCCTTTTATTTTCGGTATGTTGATGACACCTTATTATGTGTTCCTCTAGCAAAGTTACAGGCAGTTTTTGATGCTTTTAATAGTTTTCATTCAAAACTTCTGTTCACCCATGAAAGAGAGGACAATAATAGAATCAGTTTTTTGGACGTAGAAGTAATTAAGGGTCAGGATGGTAATATTATTACCAATTGGTATAGGAAAAGTACTTATTCAGGTAGAATTTTAAATTTCTTTTCGGCTCGTCCTTTTCAAAACAAAATTGCAGTAATCAAAAACTTAGTTGACAGAGCTCTAGGTTTGTCCCACATTTGATTTCACAAAGAGAATTTGAAATGAATTCAACAATAACTTTTGGTGAAGATCCTTTAGATAAATTTGAAAAAGGTGGTGTTGCTTACGAGGTCACTTGCAAGATCTGTAAGATGACTTATGTGGGACAGACTGGCAGACTTCTTAATACTAGGGTGGAGGAACACAAAAGTGATGTTCGTTTGGGACGTTGTTATAAGAGTGTTCTCGCTAGACATACGAGAGGGTTTGTTGATATTGACCATGAGTTTGACTGGCATAATGTTGAAATTTTACAGAGTGAAAGTAATGAGAGAAAAAGAGAATTCATGGAAATGCTTTATATTAAAAAACAAAATAAGTTGTCTATTAATTTATAAACTGATTTGGATAAATTAAACAAAAGTTATTCTAGTATTATTAATTACATTTAGCAATACGTTTTCATGGGTCTTGACTTTCTCTCATTTCTTGTATGTTTATAACGGATTTGTCTTTTGACCCACATTCAGTTGTCAGGTATCAAGGTGATAGCGTCGTTATTTCGTCGCTGTTCCTACCTGCTCTAATTTTTCTTGCCTTGATAAGGGTGCTGTGTGAGCACCGAAACGTTGGTAAATATTATGCATGCTTTCATATTGTGATTTGATAATAATAAAAATGGAAAAGACGAAAGAAATAAAAAGAGAAGGAAGGGGATTTGGTTGGTTGCCTTCTCATTATTCTTTCCCCTATTTCATTTTTGTGCAAAGAAACAAATTTTTTTTTGTTTTTAGGAATTGCAGTAGGAGCATTTTGTGGTGTTTGTCCAAATTTGATCGTTGAATTCTTGTTTTATTTTCAGGATTTCTATACATTAACTTGATTATTGGACGCTAAATGAGATTTTGAATTTGATTTGGGTCTAATTTAAAATTCTTAAATTTCATTGATACATTTAATTAATTTTACAAATGGACAGTTTTTCGCACATAATTAGAATCAATGAAAAATTACTGATTCCTAGTAAACGATATTTCTTTCATTCATTTAGTGAAATTAGGCAGAGAATCAGGAAAATTCACTGAATATTTCAGTAACGTTTCATTGATACACAAGTCACAGTTCAGACATTTTAAATAAATTTGTAGAGATATTCAATCGAGTTTCTGTGATTAAATGAATGAAAAATCGTTTATTGAGAATCCTTAATTTTTTACTAAACGAAACATACGAGGCCCTAACATTAATTTTAATCATGCGAGTGGAAGTAATGTATTATTATTTACATAAAGCGAGAAGTTTCAATAAGTTTCAATAATTTAAATAATTCAGATAATTAGAAAAAAGACAATACAAAAGAATTCATAGAATTCAAAATATTGAAGAGAATTCGAGAGAATTCAGACAATACAAAATTTATCAGAGAATTTAGAATAATTCAGAAGAGTTCAAAGAATACAAAAGACTTGGAGAAATTTAGTACAATTCATGGTGTATTGTAATGATTTCAAGAGAATTAAAAAAATTCTAATTTTGAAGAATTCGTTTGAATTCTATAGGATTCAAATTTATTCGAAGAAAGTTAAAGTAATTCAACGTGTATTCTAATGATTTCAAGATAATTGAAAAACATTTTTAAAAAATTTAGTGATATCGTGATTTCAACCAATTCAAAACAGTTTAGAGAGTTCAGAAAATTTTAAAACAATTCAGAGAATTCAGAAGAATTCGAAGAATTAAGAAGAATTTAGAAAATTTGGAAAAATAAGCCAAGATTGATTGAATTAAATTACTTTTCAGAAATGGATAAGAAGCGACCGTAAAAAAATGTAGATTTTTTAACCCAAATGCATTTAAAGAAAAAACCTAAGCTTTTCTTTCAGTAAAAAAGAGCTTTTAGTTTTGAAAAAGTAAAATTTATTTTCGACCTCCTTGCTTTGGCCTCAAAAATTAAACTTTTTTACAATAGCGCATTAAAATAATTAATCGACTTTTCCATAAACTTTTGAAAAAATATGAAAATCTGGTAAACATTTTCTAGAATCTCAAGAAAATGTTTCCATTCTCTTGAAATATTTATATGTTTCGAATTATTTTTAAATCCTTTCAAAGCTTCTAAATTCTATTTTTTCTAAGTAATAAATTCTCTCAAAGTTACTTGAGTTCTTTCTCAAATTTTGCACGAAACTCTTTTACATTCTTATTCGAAATTCTAGGAAGCCATTTCAAATGTTTCAAAATCTCTTTCAATTTTCTCTTAGATTTCGTAATTATCTGCTTCGTGTTTATATTTCATTAGTAATGGGGCTTCTATTAACCTCTTTTCCGTAAGATAAAATTCACAAATAACAAATTTACTGCTTTGTTATTTTGAAATTAAATTTTCAGGAAAACTCGAAAAAGATTTCAAATGATTGCCTATAATTTCGAAGAAGAATGTAGATTTTTCAAGATTTGGAACAAAAAGTTTAAAACCTTCTTGAAAATTTTAGAAGATTTCAAGGGAATAATAAAAGAAATGTCGGAAGATTTATGAGCAAGTTTTAAGTGGTTTTTCATTCTAAAGAATTAATTTGAAGGGAATATTCAAAAAAATTCCGAACATTTCGAAAGATTTCCGAAAATAATCGGGAAGATTTTAAGGCAATTTTTTCAATTTTACAGATTTTTTTCAATTTTAGGAAAATTAGGAATAATTTTGAAAGATATCTAGAAGGTTTAGAAGTTCATGCAGAATTGGTTTAAAATTTCAGGAAAAATGGGAATCATTTTAAAAGAGATTTGGAAGGTTGATAAGTTTTATAAAGATTAAAAATGAGTTAAATTAAAATGTTCTAAAAAATTTAAAACAAATTTGGGAATTTTCCCATTCGGGAATTTTATTTTTCGGGATTTCCAGTCGTTCATTTGAAAAGTTTCCACAGAATGAAAAAATATTCTTAAGATTCCTATTTCAATTTAAAATCATTTGTTTTCATTTAAAAAAATTAATTTTAACAGAACATTTAAAAAGAGTTAAAAACATTTCAAACTATTTCCTGAACTTTTGAAAAAGAATGTAGAAGATTTTAAATGAAAATGTTTCAATTTTTCAAGATTACAAAATTATATGAAAAATTCAAGTAAGTATAAGAGATATTCAGAACTTTTTAAATTGTACGATAAATTCGAATAATTAAAAAAGAAATATTTGGAAGGTTCAGAAGTTTTAAGATTCAAAAAAATTTTTTTAATTTTGAAAAGATTTGGAAGAATTTTTGAAACAATGTACATTTTTGAAGACTTCGAAACAATAAACTTTTCAAGCATTTTGAAATTGTTATTCTTGGAAAAATGTCGAATGATTTTTTTATTTTGAAATACGAATTCCAAGAAAAAAATGAAAGAGATTTTAAAACATTTCAAATGACTTTCTAAAATTTCGAAAAAGAATGTAGAAGGTTTAAGTGAAAAATTTTGGAAAAAATTCGAAACTCTTTAATAGATATTTGGAAGGCTTAGAAGTTTTGCAAGATTTAAAAATAATTTAAAAAAATGGTTTGAAGATGTAGATTTTGTAAGAAAATAACCAAGTTTTTTAAAGATTCCTTGGAATATTAAAATGCTTCTTTACTTCAGAACATAATTTCTAGAGAATGTTCAAAAATATCTAAAAATATTTTCATAATTATCAAAAAAGAATAACTATTTTAATTTTTGTGTTTCACTTTTTGCTCTGGAATTTTTCCAAACAAGAATTTTGCGTTTTTGTTCATTTTTTCAATACTTAGCTCTGTTTTCGAGGAAAACAAAAAATTTCGATTTTTTAAAATAAATTTCGATTTTTATCGGAAAATAGTTGTAAGACATCCCAGATACAATAATGAAGAAAAATATTCTTGGTGAAACATTAACCGTTTTATAATATTTATTTTTCAAATTTTGTAATTTTCACATTGAAAAACAATTGCTTAGAATAAATAATGATAATAAAATTAATAGAACTGATTGTTTAATAACAAAGTAGACTTTCAAAGTGAAATGTAAAATAAGTAAATCCACTCACTGAAAAAATTGATCGATTTTAAATTCAACGGAAGGAAAATTATATATAATATTATATATTCAAAATCTTTTCATAAATAATCTTCAATAATAGTAATTTTTTCAAGTTTACAAAATATTTTAGTCGCCTTAAAATTTGTAAACTTCTTCATTTTTTAAAATATAAATTATTATAAGTATGGATTCAAAATCGTTTTAGAGAAAAAATACAATATATATTTTTTGAAAAAATCAAATTATTCCATTTTCCAAAACCATTTTATTCCATTTATAGAAGATTCTATATTCAAAATCTCACAAGATTAAGATTCTTGCCTTTGAATATTAATCGTCAGGGAAAATTAAAAATTGTTTGGGGATTTCAAGTTCTTTTTTGCAGTTGCTTCTTCCTGCCAATTATATTTTTAGTTAAAAATTTTATTATTTAATAGAAGTTCAACAATTTTGATAAAATGTCATCCTTTTTGGTTCAAAATTCTACTGTTTCGTTCAAAAATAGCTTTTTGTTTGATGTAACCCCCTTTGTTAGGTATGATTGTTGGTGAAAGGGGTAATCAAAAGAGAGTGCAGGCGTGTTGCGCAAACTTGGCGGTGGCTCGTACTGGTAGATGTCGATTGTTCTTCCGGAGAAAGGTATCCAACCTTTCCATGGATTTTCCTCGATACGGCGACTACTCGGCCCCTTGTGAGGAGAGCAGGGTCAGACAGTCCACCTAGAACAGTGATCGGCAAACTTTTTGCTCACTTTTCAGGTATGGTCAGGCCCGTCCCGGCTTAATTTTTTCTGCTACTTTTCGTTCTATACACGGACTTCAGCATGGGTGAGCTTTCTCCAGCAGGGGTCTTTTGTCCACAGGCAGGTCAAAGTAAGGAAATTTAAAAACTTTGAATTTTTCAACTAGCGATTTGAAAATAGCATAATCATCATCTACGAATTTTTCCGATTCCAATGATATATTACTTGCCTAAGAAAGTTGAACATTTGAAGGAGTTTAATATGAAGAAACTTTAGCTCAATATTCAATTTTATACTAAATACTTCTATAATTTTCAAACTTTATAGGCGAATGACATATCGTTGAAATCGGAAACATTCGCAGATTCCAAAAATATCACTTTCAAATTGCTAATTACAAAATTAACGATTTGTAAATTTTGTCAATTTGTTCTACTTTCCAACAAAGGACCCTTGAGGAAAGGGTCGGTCTGCCCAAGCTCGCAGGTACCTGAACAGAAATCTATCATTTTCTTTCTTTTTATCAAATTCTTCAATGTACTACAACTATTTAAAAACTTTTCAACACAGATGCAATATAATTGCAATAATAGTATCAGTACGATCATCATCAAAGCGAAAATAAACTGTTAACGCGACGAACATTTGCATGGAGAATTTGGTTTCAGAAACTTAAGAACTGAATTGAAAGATTGCTTCAGAATCATTTCAAAATTTGAAACACAAAATTAAAATCAGAGTAATAAGGAAGTGAAAATCTTTATTTTCGGTTTCGTTTCGATTCATTTGGAATCGAGCTGAAGAGCCTATAACAAAGCCACAGAACGGGTCCTCGGGTTGCGGATAGAGGGTCCCTGTACCAGGGGTTTCTGCTGAATATGGTTGCAATAATTAATAAGCTGTCGCGGACAATTTTCCAGGAATAGTCCTGAAGGAATAACCCCTAAGCGGAGGCGTAACAACCGTAACGACATGCAAGGTCCTCCTGAGCCCCAAGATCTGGCTGAAATGGATACCTCCCTTCGTGAAGATATCTCGCAGGAGTCCTACCTCTGGACCATCAATTGCTCAATTTATGGTGCTGCGAGAGCTTTGGCTGATTCAAATCGAAGGCTAAAACTGACGATGGATCAAAAGATCAAAAGACGCTTGCATCAACTGAACAAGTTAAAGCTGCTGACAATCAAGCAGCATATTATTGACAAAATACGGGTGTTATCTGACGCAAGGAGGAGAATACAGAAGAGGGAGAGATGGATCAGGGAGAATCAACAGTTTCTCGCTGACCAATCGCGCTCTTCAGCGATCTCCCTGTTTCTGTCAGAAATCCACCCAAGCCCAATGAGGTAGAGACTTTTTGGAGAGAGATATACAAGATCCCGAAAACACTGGAGTTGGAAGAAGATACTGACAATATCATCCGCTTCAAGGAGTTTTGCGACAGCCTCATGACAACTCAGGAGGAATGTCCATCAATCACTGCCAAAGAGGTAAAGAAAGCCCTCAGGGGCACGAAGAACTTTTCCGCTGCAGGACCAGATGGTATCAAGAACTTCTGGTGCTGCGCCGGGGTTGGCCACGGACAAAGATATTATAAATGTAAATGCGGTACAAGGTGTAAGAGTGGGGGAACTATATATATAGAACTACGCATTTTCTTCCATATCGAGGTGCTGCCCTCACCGTCCTACGAAGTCGAGCGCTGGTTTTCTCGTTCTTCGTAAAATATGACGGTAAAGCAGTTTGAGACGGTCCAGTCTTTCCTCATAATCTTAAAATATAAAAATAATTGTCAAATATAAAAACAACTATCAAATTTAATCTTTACAATATTAAGGGACGGGCGACAAATAAAATAGGTACGCCCGTAACTCAAAGAAGAATCTGCAATCTAGAAAATCAAATGGAGCGTAACGATGACTCTGAAAATTATACAATAGATGAATTATGTTCGCAAACGCAGAAATAAGTGGGAATAGCATGGGTCCGATGTACCCAGTGGGCAAAAAAATTAAGGATGTCCTAGAGACGTCTTCGGGACATCCCTAAGACGTCTTTTCGAACATGTCTTTAGGACATCCTAGGGATGCCTTCAAGACGTCCAATGTCAGTACGAAAGATGTCCTGAGAACGTCCTATGTCTTTAAGACGTCTTTAGGACATCTTTAGGACATTAGACGTCTTAGAGACGTTCATTGGACTGACATTGGACGTTCTGGGGACGTCCCAAGGACGTTCTTGGGATGTTCATGGTTTTGTGCCCACTGGGTAGGTAGCCACCAAGTAGCATCTTCATTAATCCTTGAGGACACGTTCGCTCTTCCAAAGAGTCTCAATGAGGAGAGACGTGCGTGGTTCCTGCTCCATCAAGAAAAAAAACTGTGAATGAAGACAGACTAGTTGAATAAACTTCATATTAAGCTCCTGGAAGGAAAGCGACCTATCTGAGATTCTCCATCTTGTGTTTCATAAATTATCCTCATTCATTGTTTTTGAATTAGAATAATATATGTGAGTTTGTGGGGATTTTAAGAACTTAAATGTGTGTAATGTGTGTAACGACTCTGCACCTTATTCAATTATAAGGACCTTGTTGTGCATGATTACATATTGAATTTTAAATCAAACGTTTATTGGGAATATCTTTTAATATAAACAGAAAAGAAATTATGTGGCTTCTCGTAACGACCCTGCACCTGATTTAAATATTAGGACCTCGTTGTGCGAGTAAGCTTAAACCTAAATAAAAAAGATAGTCTCTCGTAACGACCCTGCAGCTTATTAAACAATAAGGACCTCGCTGTGCGAGCAGAATTAAATAAGAAATAAAATAGCACTTCTCGTAACGACCCTTCACCTTATGTAATAATGAGGACCTCGTTGTGCGAGTGGAGCTTGGGGTTTATAAATAAAAGAAGATGAGTATAATGGAGGAGAATCTAAAATTAGGTTGCAAACATTTGAATAAATTCATGATTGTAATTTATCGTACCGATCATGCACCTTATTTAATCATAAGGATCTCGTTGTGCGATGAAACACAAAAATAGTAATAAATTATGTGTATTGATTCCAAATATATCTTATAAGAAAGATCCGTGAAAATTCTCTAAACTCATCGCATAAGTACGCAATCATATCTCGCTTGAATGAACCCACGCTCCATTCACTTCTATAAAAAAAAGAGATTTAAACTTTCATGGGTGCTTCACTCATAAAAATTATTCTTACGCAATTCTAGTTTATTTTACTTTCAAAATTGGTTATAAAATGTTTAGGGCTAGTTTTAACGTCGTATCAGTATTGGAATCCACTTATATCGTTGGTTGCAATTTACTGGGCAGAAAAAAGTAAACGCAAATTGAACGAATCTCTCAATGAAAATAAATATCATTCAGATAAGTTTAAAATGCAATACTATCATTACCAAAAATTAGTATAATTTTTAGTAAATTTAAAGTCTTTAACTAAAATCAGCCAACTGCAGTTACAATTAAATTCAGAATATTGATAAACACAAAATCAATCCCCGGTTAGATAAACGATAATGTTACAACTGGTACCTGCCTGGTGGGACACACAAGTAAATGAAAAAAGAGCGATTGTGTGAGAGTTATTGTCCGCCTGGCGCATTCGGTTTCGGGAATATAATAGAGAGCCATGAATCGCTTGATTCAAATTAAGAATGAGATAATAAAGTAAACAGAGTTAATAATGCGCAAATGCTTGAATCTGAAGTACAAGATAATGTAGGGGCTAAAAATAATTCGATTGCGCAAAATAATTCTGATCTTAACGATTATGATTTTGAAAATGCGGAAATGGATAAATTAATGGTCACTCTTGAAAACCTACAGAAAGATATGTGTAAATCAATATTCTCACATAAAGAAAAAAGAATCGGATCTTTCGTAAGATCCTTAGTAAAAATAATGGATCATCAAGTAGAAATACAAAAAGAAAGTTGTGATCACCAAGATAGGATTTTAGAAGAGCACATAGGTAATGTCGAACAAAATGTCTGTTTACTTGAAAAGAAAACGAAAGAAGTTCTCACCGAACAGGCAGAACTTATTGTTACAAATATTAACAATCGGAAGCGTTTTCAAAATCCTGAAGATTATCAGGATATACTAGAAAAGAGAATGGATAGGAATGTGTGGTACAAATATTAAAATCCCGTGACTTAAAAATTATCCGGTACCGAAATTTTCAGGGTCAGGCAAAGAAAGGCCTATGATGTTTCTGAATGATTTTAATGAATATATTAGAGCGATAGATTTTTGAAGAGACGATTTTAATTTCGTAGTACATCCATGCTTGGAAGGTATCGCTAGAGAATGGTGGAATATTGTAGCTATTCCAGGTGAAAATAAATTCACGTTCAGAGATAAATTCATTTCAAAATTCTGAAATGATAGCATTCGTTTTCAAATTAGTACTGATCTTCAATATGGCTTTTATTAAGGAAAATTATCAAAATCGGCATATGCCATTAAAATGATAAATAACGCTAAAGATTTAATACCACCTCCATCTGAGAGTGAAATCGGCTCTAGATTGTCGAGACATTTTTCTTGAATTATTTTATTTTATTTTTTTACATTTTTATTGAACTATTAGAAGCTTTCGATCAAGCGGGCTCAATAAATTGAATGG
>CAKNYM010034593.1:0-20529 GCA_932195095.1 Andricus curvator
ATTTTTTAAATAAAATTTTTAACAAATTAATTACTTTCCTTTTATTTTGTAATAATAATGGTCATAAATATAAATTTGTAAGATTTCTAATGAAGAATCATAATGTGCAAGTGATATGTGACGCAGATTATGACTGTCATAACGTGCGAGCGATTTGAGCCTCAATTGATGATGCATATGTCTCATTAGGTGAGAGCACATTGTGCGGATTGATCCGCAGATATGCGTGCGGATACGCCATCATTTTGCAAGCATTTTGTTATCAGGGTAGTAGCACCACTGTTCACTCGTTATAAGTCTAGTGGAAATAATATTCAAAGAAAAAATGAAGATTTCATTTTTACTAAAGTGTGGTCTCTCCGAAATACATTAAAATGATAATTTGAAAAAACCTGATTTAAGAGTTCTTTGAATTTCATTACGAGACAAATAACTCCAAATTGTAGCTTTTAGCTCAAAGTCTTAACGACATCTTTACGACATCCTAACGGCATAGACTTAAACTTGTCGCAAGTAAATATATATTCTATTTGTATGGCCAGATTCAGCAGTGAATATAAAAATAGCTTTCAGTCGTTACATTTGTGACGGAAGTATACGCGCATTCATTTTTTAATTATAAGAAAATATCATAGAATTAATATACAAAGAAAAAATGAAGATTTAATTTTTACTAAAGTGTGGTCTCTCCGAAATACATTAAAATGCAAATTTGAAATAACCTGATTTCAGGGTTCTTTGAATTTCATTACGAGATAAATAACTCCAAATTGTAGCTTGTAGCTCAAAGTCTTAACGACATCTTTACGACATCCTAACAGCATAGACTTAAACTTGTCGCAAGTAAATATATGTATATCCTATTTGTATGGCCAGATTCAGTAGTGAATATCAAAATAGCTTTCAGTCGTTAAATCTGTGACGAAAGTACGCCCATTCATTTTTTAATTATAACAAAATATCAGAGAATGTGTTACAACTAGTAGCACCACTGTTCACGAATAAAACAAAAACTACGCGTCATCTCAAAAAGTGAATGCAAACAAATTAGTAGATCTTTTTTAGGTGCACAACTTTGGTGGAATGATCTTTTCTCGTATCTTGCATAGTTTGACAGCAAAATGGAATTTTTGATTTTTCATTATTTTTTTGTCCGATCAAAATTTGAATTTTTTATTTTTCGAAAAATTCAAAAAACTGTTATGAAAATATTATAGGGTGTTCAAGAAGCAACGTTTTTCTCCTTCTGACTTTTTTTCATATCGTGCGTTTTTCGGCCTAAAATGTTCATTTTCGTTTTTTTTTTTTTTGTAATTTTTTTTTCATCACCGAAAGTAATTAGGATATTTTGTTCGTCATTTTGCGTACTACTAATAACCGTACATAGAATTTTCAAATCTTCAAAAAAAGTGGTCTCAAAAATTTTCAAAATGTGCTCACTTTTTGAATTTTTATCCAAAATAGCTGGTTAACGAACTCGTTCTCTCTTTTTAGACCATAAAAAAGTGTGCCAAAGCTTAATCGAATCTGATCATTTTTTCGAAAGTTATCGTGGCTACAGACAGACAGACAGACTACAGACTACAGACAGACAGACACCTTGGTAAAAATAGTTTTTTCTGACTCAGGAGGTCTCAAAACGTGGAGATTTGATGAAAACCGACTATGTCAAATTTTACATAAAACCAATAACTTCTCATTAGAATGAGAATGTAAAAATTATTTAGAATGAATTTGAAATTAAATTTTACTTTTTTCAAATACGGCTCGATATTCTTTTTTCTTTAAATATTTAAAAAGTATAAGAACTATCCAAAGGTAATAAGCAATAGAGAAAGTCAATTGCAAAAATTCTTTAATAACCTTGGTAACAAAAAGCGATTTTCTAAAATACAAAAACCTCCATAAAACGGGCAGTTTTCAATTTATCCAATTACTTTATAATACTTTCTGACTCAGTTTTTAATGTTTTGTTTTATTCTATACAAAAACTTCCATGAAACGCACAGTTTTGAATTTATCCAATTCTTTTATTATACTTTCTTACTCATGTCAGTTTTAAATGTGGAATAACTTTTCCAAAACAAAAATTTAAAATATGTAAAACAAATAACTGAATTTCACTTATTTCACAAAGGGCTCAATACTTTTTTTTATAGATTTAAACCGTTCAAAAACTATCTACAGCTGATAAAAGAATAAAGAACAGTACAGTTAAAAAACACTTTAATAACCTTAGTGAAAAAAAAATTTTATGCTATATAAAAACCTCCATAAAATTCACGGTTTTCGATTCATCTAATTCTTTTATAATACTTTTTCACTTGTTTTTTAATTTAAAATAACATTTCCTAATCAAAAATTGAAAATATGTATAAGTTATGGAAGCACAGTAGATAGGTAGGGAGAGTTCGGGCTCACTTTTTTCCGTACGATTAGCAACTTGCGGCTAGAATGTAGAAGGCTGTGAGATTGGTTTCGCTCCTTATGCTGACTTAAGAATCACAGTGTTGAAGTATCCAATATCGATATTGAAAATCAATACTTGAATCCGGGGAATGGAACTTTTCCGCCCAAAAATATGGAATAGGATATCTGACGTCACAATATTAAGCTATTAATATCTGCCATCCCTGGAATCGCAGTTTTTCGCCCCAAAATAATATAATTTAAATAGCGTGTGTGTGTGTGTATGTGTTGTGCCTGTGTATGTGTACCTGTGTGAGGGAAGTTAAAAGTGCTAGGTGATGAGTCAACATCCCTCGTGAGCCGCCGCTCGGGAGATAAGGTGATGACGTAGATGGTGGTGTTGCATTTCAACCCCCGTATATATAATTGCTTGTTATTGTCAAGATAATTCGGAAAAAAATAGCCGGTGTCTTTGATGTAGGGGTGATGAGGGCGTAATTTTCTGCGAAATGTATTTTGCAAGTTTAAACAGGCTTCAGCGGAAGAGTGGATGAGCATTCCTGATGACGTCATAGTGCGCAATTGCGCTAGCCGAAATAAATATTTAATTAAAAACCCTTTGACTTTTGCCGACATCATGCGTCACAGACGTCTCACATTTCATAAAATGTTAAACAATTCCTGGTAAGCAAAATTCCATTCTGATGACGTCATCCTCGTTCCAGGAATCCTTATCTGCAGTGACATCTTGTTTTGGCAATATAAATTCGATTTATTGCTTCCTTCTAGATAAAAACATTTTAATTTAAGAAAATTCCCTTTGACTTTTGCAGACATCATGCGTCACAGGCGTCTCACATTTCATATAATGTTAAACAATTCCTGGTAAACACAATTCCATTCTGATGACGTCATCCTCGTTCCAGAAATCCTTATCTGCAGTGACATCTTGTTTTGGCAATATAAATTTGATTTATTGCTTCCTTCTAGATAAAAATATTTTAATTTAAGAAAATTCTCTTTGACTTTTGCAGACATCATGCGTCACAGGCGTCTCACATTTCATATAATGTTAAACAATTCCTGGTAAACAAAATTCCATTCTGATGACGTCATCCTCGTTCCAGGAATCCTTATCTACAGGGGGTTATCATATTTCATCAATACTAGACTATTACGCGCGCGCCCAAGCGAGCGCCAAATTTTTTTCTCCATTTTTCTCCTTTACTCAATTTTCGAATCACTACTAGTTGTTCCCTCAAATTTCTTGAACAATCAAATTCTTGCTGAAATTATACTCTAAAAGAATGTATTCAGTGAATCCATGTAACGTAGAATTTACTATTACTAATTATAATAGTAAATGTCGAGATATAATTTGAAGATTTCAAGTGCACGTTATGTAAATTAATATTTGGAAAAAAACATAATTTTTGTACAATGAAATTTGCGGGTAAATTTCACGGCCATTTTTTTAAATGTAAGCATCAATATATACCATTAAGCCATTTCCCTTTCGGCGAGCCTCAAGGGGTAAGCGTGACACTACCCGATTCGGGTAGTGTTTCTAGGTGGATAGTTTCTTGTAGTAAATAACTACAAGTGTGGGCTCACCACACCCACCACCGCCAACAGCAACGCAGTAGTATCAGACGGTCACCCATCCAAGTACTAACCGCGCCCAACACTGCTTAACTTCAGTGATCTAACGGGAACTGGTGTTTCCAGCGTGGTATGGCCGTTGCCATATATACATCAATATACATCGCTAAATCATTAACAAATTAATATACCTATAATTTAAAAAAATCCTATTCAGATCTGATTCTCAGTTATCAATATAAAAATCATTGAACATGTATTCGCACTGGAATGTCCAAATAAATTTTTATAGAAAAAGAAGAGCTTGTCAGAATACATTGCTAAATAATGAAACCATATGTACATGTCATTTTGAAAATTGAATTGGAATCCTCATTTCACGGCCATTTTTGTAAATCTGTGAATCAAGAAACATCGCTAAATCATGAAATTATTATCATATTATAACGTTTAAACAATTCAGAAAAACAACAGCGTACGACAAAACATCTTGAATAATTAAAATATACCCTGCAAAAAACGTTGTATTGAAAAGTATTAAAATGTATTGACATTTTGAATGCGATTCAATTCTGTTTTCTGTTCCGAAAAAAAGATTTTAAAAGTATTAGTTCGTACTGGTTCGCATTACACTTCATCACGCTGAATGCGAAACGGCAGTGTCGATGATTCGCATTACAAAGCATTGGTTCGCATTAAACTTCAAGACGCCGAATGCGAGATGGCAGTTGTGGATCTTCCGCATTTAAAAGTATAAAAGTAATCAAGCGGTTCCTGTTTATTGTAAAACTTTTTTAAAATAATGTAAAATAAATATATAAATATCAATAAATAAACACTTTATAAAATATTGAATAAAATTTTAATCCGTGGTTACGCATTCAAAAGTATTCCAATAACTTTTGGAATTTGCAAAATTCAAACCAATGCGAAATTTCGCATTAAAAAGTTTTCAATTCACGCACAATATTCTTCTCATTCGATCGCATTTCAAATCATTACAACTAATGCGAACTTTCGCATTAAAACGTTTTCACTCGATAAAAAATTTCGTCTCATTCTATCGCATTCAAAAGTATTTAAACATATGCGAACTTTCGCATTGAAAAGTTTTTACCTCGCTCAAAAAATGTGTCTCATTCTTTCGCTTTCAAAAGGATTCAAAGTAATGCGAACTCTCGATTTAAAAAGTTTTCATTTCGCTCTGAAATTTTCTCTCATTCGGTCGCATTAGAAAGCATTAAAACGAATGTCAAGTCTCGCATTAAAAAGCATTGCGTGCAAAAAATGTTATCTTTCGTATTCAAACGCATTCAGGAATTTAATGTTATATAAGAAGTATCGCATTTAAACGCTTTCGGCTAACCTCCAATGCGAAACTGACGCATAACATATGATATATATACCTTTAATATACCTTTAATATACCTTTAATTCCTACAACCTTCCATTTCTTTCATTTCCTTCTCTGAAGCGTGCAAAAAGTGGAATATGATAATCGAGAATTGGTCACAAACATTTGAAATAATTATATGATTGAGTATGTGAGCTAAACGTCATAATCATGATAGGATAGGTGCAAATGTCATGAAGGTTAGCATAGTTAGTACATCCTTTCATGGGAATGCATAAGACTTTTTTGAAAAAATATTCTAAACGTAAAAGTAAGTTATGAATGTATAAATAGTAATATTTTTCAAGTGTAAAATGCATTTGCGCAATTATGTTTTATTCTTTTATCGGTTGAAGACCTTTCAGTTTCAAGAAATAAAATCAACTATCCTAAATTTTGAGTTATAGTGCCCGATTCTGATCAAATCTATCCGATACTCCAACCTGAAATTTTGGCATATCTTATTATATTGTAAATATGTACCAACTATGCTAACCTTCCTAACATTTCCATCTATCCTATCATAACCATGACGTCATGCTAGATTACTCAATTGTAATAAAGGTATGAAACGTAAATCAACTTCGATTGTACAGTTCAAAGCCAATATTAAATGATATAATATTAATGTCAGTAATCAATTCCTGTTACCACACAAATGATAAATTATAATTCAATAATTATGTGGTTCAATATTGTGAGAAAATCAATTAGTATACATCGTAAAAATTGAAGAACAAATATTTTCATTGAAACATCCAAATCAATTTTACTTTATATTTTTATGAAGATTATAATTAACATTTTTAATTAATTTCAGAAGAAATTAGAACATAATTACATAGAATTGTGAGAAAGCAATTGAGATACTCATTCCAAAATAGCATAAACATTTAAGAAAATTATATAGTTGCAACAGAGATATGTTAAATATGAATAAAGTTTCATTGCACGAATTATAACCAATATTGAACTACATTACCTTGAAGTAAATAATTCATGCTTCTTAGTATAGAAAAATTATAATTCAATCTTTATGTAATTTAACACTCCGTTTGGCACATGGGTCCAGCCAGACCTTTCGCGATTCAAAATGTTTATTCAGTATACTTCTGATTGAGGTAGTGACTTGAAACTCCCTGACTTTTCCTAAAATTTCCACAGCTATCATTTAAAAAAAGAATTGAAAGGATACATGCCATACACGGATAATTAAAAGGATATTTATTTAAATATACTTCGGTTTGGCACATGTGGCCTTGCCAGACCCCTATATATTTAATGCGGAAATCTATTAAATATGTATAATGCATTTTGAACATCTTAATTCGTTTTTTTAGTTTCTCTTGGTATTTTTCCATTCAAACTGCCTTTTATATTCTCTTGGCATCTTGCATACACATATGTGAACGTTATAAAGTGAACCCTTACTTCTGCTTCCATTGTCATCACATCACTCACTTCCCATGCACTCACATTCAGTAATTCCCTTCAAACACTGCCCAGCCCCTCACTAACCCTACTTTTCACACCCCCCCTTCCCTTACCTTTCCCTCATCAACTTTCCCTCTCCTCAAGTCCCCTACGTTCATTCCCCACGCATCCGATCCACGCACTTTCTCACCCCCTTCACTTCTCTCACTTCTCCCTCCTCTACATCACTACCCCTAACATTCTTCACATCCCTCACTTCTCTTACTTTCTATCTCCTCACTCTCCTTACTTCTCCCTCTCTCACATCCCAGACTTACATTCGCTTCTCCTACTTCCGAATCCCTCACATCCCACACTTCCAATCCCATCACTTCCCCATCTTCTACTTTCCCTAATTCCACTCCCATACTTCTCCTGCCCTCCCTTTCTTCACTTCTCCCCCATCTCCTTTCCCTCTTCTTAATTCCTCTAGTTTCATTCACTTCTCTTAACTTCTCCCTCCTCTACACCCCACACATTGTTCACATCCCTCACTTCTCCCACTTTCTACTCCCTCGCATTCCTCACTTCTCCTTTCTCTACTTCCCCGCCCCTCACATCTCTCACTTACACTTACTTCTCCTGCTTCCCAAACCCTGGCATCCCACACTTCAAATCACATCACTTCCCTTATTTCTCCATCCTCTACTTCCCCAAAATCCACGCACATACTTCTCCTACTTCTTCTCCCTTCGCTTACTTCTCCCTCATTCACATAAATTCCATTTATAAGAATAACCCTTCGATGGCACACTTCCCGATGCGTAACATAGCCTGGCATACTGGGGGCTTGTTGACCCCAAGCGAAAAAGGTTTCCCGCAAAGAGCCAATTCATCATTTTGAGTAGCTGCATTTTTTACACACTCTTGGATAGTTACTTCAAAGAATGCTGTGGGTTATTTAGTTCAAAATTTCTTCTAAATATGAAAAAAAGATTGTAGAAGTTAAAAAATAGAGAAAAATTACATTTTTTACGAGTTGGAGGGGGTATCTGGCTAAGGTGACAGGACCGTATAAGTACCATTTTCAAATGTTGAAGGGACTTAAATTAGGATTGAAAATGCCTGGAGTCTTTTTTACCCTACCCCAGTGTGCCATCGGAGGGATAGTACAGATCATAATAAAACGTAAAAATGAAGGGGAAAAAAAGAGATTTTCTTCACCTGTGAAATTTGTTTTTCTACATTAAATTTGTTTAGTTTTACCACAGTAGGTAATTAAATATATGCGAAAGCTGCTAGGAATAAAAAAAACCCAAAAATATATACCTGCATGCTATATAAATGCATTTCAATACACCTCCAAACACGCAGTATTTCCATACATTTGCATAGAAATATACAGGGGTCTGGCCAGACCACATGTGCCAAACCGAAGGTTATCGGAACATGTGCCAAACGGAGGGTTAATATTGTGAAAACACTAAGCAGCTAATAATTAATTAATAATTTTCCAACATGAAAAGCAATCAATAATTATTCCCATTGGAACATGTAAATAATGTTTATTTTATATTGTTCAAAAAATTTATTTTTTTATGATAATTTATCTTAGCTAATATTAAAAAATTAAAATTAAATCTTCAAGTAATTTAATGTTGTGCACAAAAATAATCAGCTAATAAATAATCAATGAGTTCCGAACATGAAAAGCATTAAATCATTGTTTTCATCGAAACATTCAAGTAATGTTGATTTTATATTTTTCTGAAAATCTCAGTCATCAACAACCTTTTGAACTAATTACAGAAAAAATGAAAACATATGTACATGTAATTTGGAAAATTGAATTCAGATAATCATATCACATCATCAGAAACATTTTAAAAATTATGTAACTGGAATAGGGGTATTTCAAATATAAATAAACTTTTATTATACCAATTATATGCAATATTCAATTGCATACCCTTAAAGTAAATAATAATATGTTACTCAACGGAAAAAAATTCAAATTCAATATGTACAACATTTAATATTGTGAAAAAAATCAATCAGTCAATAATCAATGAGTCATTTTACAAAATAAAAAGCCTTAAATAATTATTTTCATTCAAAAATTCAAATAATTTTCACTTTATATTTTTTTCAATCTTGAAATTTCATTTCTGAAAATTTTAAATATTAATAATCTTTTATACTAATTTTCAGGAAAAAATAAAACTCATGAACATTGTACATATAATTTTGAAAATTGAATTCAGATACTGATTTGACATCATAACTATTATGAAAAAATTACATCATTGTAATAGGGATGGGTTTAAAAAAATAAACTTTTATTATACTCTAATTATATCCAATATTCAATCACATCACCTTAAAGTGAATAATTAATTTATGTTACTTGATGGAGAAAAATTGAAATCAAATATTCACGTTATTTAAATTTATAACAAAGTTAATTAGCTAATAATGAATTAATCCTTTCATAACACAAAAAGCGTTGAAGAATTATTTTCATTGAATCATTCAAATAATTTTTACTCCATATTTTTCAGAAATTTTGAATGATTAATATCCCTTTAAACTATTTTAGAGAAAATTAAAATATATGTGCACATAATTTCGAAATAAAAATTCAGATACTCATTTCACGACATCGCAAAATTATAAAATATATATATAATTGGAATAGAGGTATTTTAAACATTAACAAACTTTTATTATACAAATTATAGTCAATAGTCAATTACATAACCTTGAAGTAAATAATCAGTTTATGTTACCTAATCAAAAGCAATTAAAATTCAATCATCATGTAATTTAAAATAGTTGAAAAAAATAATCAGCTAATGATTAATTAATCTGTTTATAACATAAAAAATATTCAACTATAATTTTAATTCAATCATTGGAATAATTTTTATTCTATATTAAAAAAAATCACTATCATTTCTGAAAATTAAACATATTAGTAAACTTCCATACTAATTTCAGAAAAAATAAAAAAATATTCAAATATAATTTTGAAAATTGAATGCAGATACCCGTTTCACAACATCAGAATCATTTCAAAAATAATTTAATTAGTGTTATTTCAAATTTAAATAAATTTTTATGATGCAAATTATATCCAGTACTCAATTACTAGACCTGAAAGCAAATGATCAATTTATGTTTCTGAATTTAAAACAATTCAAATTCAATCTTTATGTAATTCAATATTGTGGTACAAATTGATCAGCTAATAATTAATTAAATAGTTCACAACATAAAAACCCTTAAGCAATTATTTTCATCGAAATAATCAAATTATTTTTACATTATATATATTTTTAAATTTAAACTTTCATTTCTGAATATTTTGATTTATTAATAAGCTTTTGAAAAAATTCCAGAAAATTAAAGTTCTTATAGAATCAATAATTAATCATTTAAAAACATTAAAGCATTACACCAATATTTTTATTTAAATATTCAATTAATTTTAAATTCATATTTTTAAAATTTTTAATTGCATCACTTAAAATTTAAATTATTAATAAACTTTTATACAAATTTTATAAAAAATCAAAATATATGTACATATAATTTTGAAAATTAAATTCAGAAAATCATTTCAGACCATAGAAAACATTTAAAAAAATTATATAATTATACTGAAGGTATTCAAAAAAACTTCTATTACAAAAATTATAGTCAGTATTCAATTACATAACCTTGAAGTGAATAATCAATTTATGTTATCCAATTGAAATTAATTAAAATTCAATATTGATGTAATTCAATATTGTGAAAACAATTAATCAGCTAATAATTAATTAACTAGTTTATAACACGGAAAGTATCAAATAATTCTTTTTATTTAAACATTCAAATAATTGTTACTTCATATTGTTATGAAAATTTGATTTCATTTATTAATTATTGTTGTTCAAATGAAGATAACCGTGAGGTTTACTTTAAAGTTTAAAGATTTGCCTACACATGAAAGCATATGTACATATAATTTTGAAAATTGAATTCAGATACTCATTTCGCAATCTCAGAAACAATTGGACACTTATGTAACTGTAATAGGGCTATTTTCATAATCTCAAAGTAAATAATCAATTTATGTTACTTAATTATAGAATATTAAATTTCAATCTTTATGTTATTTGATATTGTAAACAAAAATAATCAGCTTATTCTTAATTAATTAGTTCACAACATAAAAAGTATGAAAAAATTATTTTCATTGAAAATTCAAATAATTTTTACTTTATATATATTTTTTTCTTTTTTGGACTTTTCTTCTACTGAATTTAATTTATTAATCATCTTTTAACTAATTCCAGAGAATGTAATTTTTAACAGAAGCAGTTAATATTTAATTAATGATTTCAGAACATAGAAAGCATTTAATAATTATTTTAATTGAAATATTAGAATAACTTGTATTTAATATTTATCTTAAAATTTCGATTATTAATAACCTTTCAAAGTAAAACCAGAAAAAATTGAAATATATGCACATATAATTTTGAAATTGAATTCGATTACTCACTTCACAACATCACAAATATTTAAAAAAATTATATAATTGTAATGGAGATATTTTGAAGGAAAAATAAATTTTTATCATAACAATAGCAGCCAATATTAAATCAGATCACCTTAATGTAAAGAATCAATTTATGTGACTTAATTGAAAACAATGCAAAATCAATCTTTATGTAATTCACTTTTTTGAAAAAAAAATGAATCAGTCGATAGTTATTAATAGTTAATTCATCAGTTCATAACATAAAAATCAACCCACAATATCATTTGCATTCAAACATCAAAATAATTTTTATCTTATATTTTTCTAAAAATTTCAATTGTTTATAATCTTTTTAACTAATTCCATAATATCTTAAAACACATTTACGTATAATTTTGAAGATTGAATTTCGATAATTATCTCACAACATCCTAAACATTTTGAAAATTATGAAATTGGAATAGAAGTATTTTAAATATCAATAAACTTCTATTATAAAAATCATATTCAATATTCTATTATATAACAATTCCTTTTATACCACAATCTTACACAAGATGGAGGTTAACTTTTTTCATATGGAGGATTTGAACTTTTATTCCTGAAAATTTAATTTGTTTTTGAAATAGAATCAGTTAATTAGTTCACAACATAAAAAGCATTAAACAATTATTCTCACTGAAACATTCAAAATAGATTTTTACATTCTCATTCTAATGAGAAGGTATTGGTTTTATGTAAAATTTGATATAGTCGGTTTTCATCAAATCTCCACGTTTTGAGACCCCCTGAGCTAGAAAAAACGATTTTTACGAAGGTGTCTGTCTGTCTGTAGTCTGTCTGTCTGTCTGTCTGTAGCCACGATAACTTTCGAAAAAATGATCAGATTTGATTGAGCTTTGGCACACTTTTTTATGGCCGAAAAATAGAGAACGAGTTGGTTAACCAGCTATTTTGGATGAAAATCCAAAAAGTGAGCACATTTTGAAAATTTTTGAGACCACTTTTTTGGAAGATTTGAAAATTCTATGTACGGTTATTAGTAGTACGCAAAATGACGAACAAAATATTCTTATAACTTTTCGTGATAAAAAAAAATTACTGGAGTTATAGCATTTTCAAAATTCCAAAAAACACACGAAAATGAACATTTTAAGCCGAAAAACGCACGATATGAAAAAAAGTCAAGAGGAGAAAAACGTTGATTCCTGAACACCCTATAATATTTTCATAACAACTTTTTGAATTTTTTGAAAAATAAAAAATTCAAATTTTGATCGCACCAAAAATTAATGGAAAATCAAAAAAGCCACTTTGCTGTAAAACTATGCAAGATACCAGAAAAGATTATCTTACCAAAATTGTGCACCTAAAAAAGATCTACAAATTTCTTATCATTCACTTTTTGATATGACGCGTAGTTTTTGTTTTATTCGTAAAAAACAGTATTGAAAATAGAAAAATAAAATTTACAGACGAATATTACCAGCTACGAAAAAATGACCGAAACAAAATTTGTTCATCCAAGGAAGAGGTACAAATTTATTGTGACTCATGTTTCGATAGGATGCGTGGTTTTTGTTTTATTCGTGAAATTAACATTGACAGTAAAAAAAATCAAATTTTTGAAAAAACAATGCAAGGTACGAAAACATATAAATGAACAAAAATTGTGCATTCAAAAAAGACTTACACACCCGTAATCAATTTTTGTGGTAAGAATATATTCAAAATGAAAAAATTAACTTTTTTGATAAACGGCACAAGCTAAAATAAAATGTTAACTAATAAAATTTGTCGCCTGAATTATATCATTACTTTTCATTTGAAATCAAATACAAATTTAGTAATTTGTATATGAAGAACATATAATACGAAGCACAAAGTGCGCGCTCAGTGTATTTACCAAATCGCACGCCGTAAGTGCGCTCAAACTTTTTTGTTTCTATCATACGGTTCGAATGATTTTCAAATCAAATATCGAGCGCGAAGCGCGAGTGTCTGGATGAGAATGTGTTCCTTAAGGTCGATAGAACCTTGAGTAAATAAAGTTCCTTTTCAGTCTCAAATAAAAATAAATTTAACAATCACTTAATATGTAGAGGTTTTGATAATTTTATAATATTTGCAAACAAACTTTTTCTTTTCATCAAAGTCGAACACGAAGTTCAAAAATCTAGAGGAGTCTAGCGTAAAGCGCGATGCAAATACGCCCGAGGGCGTAGCGCGAGGTGAATACATAATCGAGCGCGAAGCGCGAGATCCAACAGTCGCGCGCCCTAGGCGCGCTCAAACTTGCGAGCGAAGCGAGCCGCGCGCGAAGCGCGCCATGAGAATGTGCCCGCGAAGCGGGCAGATTTTTTCATTTGAAATTGCATTTCTATACATTTAATTTATTATTGACTTTTGAAACTAATTCCAGAAAAATTCAAAATATATGTATATGTATATTAATTAATCATTTAACAACATAAAAGCAATAAACAGTTCTTTTGATAAAAACATTCGAATAATTTTTACTTTATATTTTTCTGAAAATTTGAATTAATAATAACCTTTTAAACTAATTCCATAGAAAAGTAAGAAATATGTACATATAATATTGAAAGCAGAATTCAGATACTTATTTCACAACATCAAAAAATTTACAAAAATTATACAATGCTAATGATTAATTAATCTGTTGACAACATAAAAAGCATTCAACTATCATTTTCATTCAGGCATTCAAACAATTTTTACTTTACATTTTTTTTTAATTTTCAGTTTCATTTCTAAAAATCTGATTCATTAGTAACCTTTTTTAGTAATTTTAGAAAAAATTAAAACATATTTACATATAATTTTGAAAATTAAATTCAGATAATCATTTCGCAACATCACAAACATTGACAGAAATTACGTCATTGGAATATAGGTATTTTAAATGTAAATAAACTTTTATTATACAAATTATAGTCAATATTCAATTACATAATCTTAAAGTAAATAATAAATTCCTGTACCTAATTGAAACAAATCAAAATCAATCTTCATGTAATTTAATATTTTGAAAAAATTAATCAGATCAAAAATAATCAATCAGTTCAAAAAATAAGAAGTATTAAACTATAACTTTCATTAAAACATTAACATAATTTTTAATTTATATATACTTTTAAAATTTGAACTTTCATTTCTGAATATTTGATTTATTGGTAACCTTTTAAACTAATTCCAGAAAATGTAAGTTTCAATAGTATCAGTTCATAATTAATTAATCAGTTCATAACATAAAAAGCATTACACAATTATTTTCATTGAAGCATTCAAATAATTTTTACATTATATTCTCATTTGAATTTGAAAATTCAATTCTATACATTTAATTCACTATTAACCTTTTAAACCAATTAACAAAAAAACTAAAAAATTTGTACATATAATTTTGAAAATTGAATTCAGATATAGTCATTTCACAACGTCACAAGCATTTGAAAAGATTATATGTATAATTGCAATGGAGGTATTTAAAAGAAAAAATAAACTTTTATTACAAAAATAAAGGCCCATATTCAGTTACATAACATTCAAGTAAATAATTAATTTATGTTACTAAATTGAAAAAAATTTAAATTCAATCATTATTTAATTTAAAGTTTTTAACAAAATCAATCAACCAATAATCAATTAAACTGTTTACAACATAAAAAGCATGAAACTATTATTTTCATTGAAAAATTCAAATAATTTTTACTTTATATTTGTTTTTCTTATTTGAACTCTAATTTCTGATGATATGAATTATCAATAACCTGTTAAACTAATTCGAGAAAATGTAATTTTTGATAGAATCAGTTAATAATAATTAATTAATCAGTTCACAACATACAAAGCATTAAACAATTATTTTCATTCGAACATTCAAGTAATTTTTACATCATATATATGTTTTTTGTTCGAAATTGCATTTCTATACATTTAATCCAATAATAACCTTTAAAACTAATTAAAGGAAAAAATTAAAATATAATTAAATGTACATATCATTCTGAGAATTTAATTCATATATATTATAGTCATTTCACAAGCTACTCATGGTAATTACTCATGTGGTTAATCGCGATGCTTGCTACATAGCGGCCAGCGATAAATGATCCGCGGTCGGTAACGTCACGAGCGTATGATAAACCGAGGCACTTACCATGAAGAGATAAAATATCGGTGACAGAAAGATGTTACTTACAAATGTTACCGATATAGGATAATCATATTTATTTCATTACCATATGAATGTACTATTGATCCTAATATGTTAAATAATAACGAAAAACCAAATATAGAGATGTAGAATATTAGTACGTACATATGTTTAAACTAATACAATAATTAATGCCATATGTAACACCACAGTCACCTAACAATGTACAACGTAACACTAGTGAAATGAGTATGTAAATACTCAGGCACACGGTAACCGAAAGTGTCTCACTAAACACATTACACATAATTAAGTTAGTAGTAGAATTCATATTCCTGAAAGAGCAAGAGATGAGGTAATCGGCAACCGAGAGTATGAGCAAAAACGTGCCGATTTCAAAAGTTAGAAACGTGCTGATTTCAAAAGTTAGAAACGTGCCAAATTCAAAAGTTCGAACGTGACATTCGACACGTATTCATCGCCCCTATCCCTAGCATGGAGAACCCATCATATATAAACCCCAGCGACATCCCTGTCAATTATCTTACGTTTTCGGCACTCATACTGTTCACTTCGATCTACGATTAACGAATCACTTTGACAAAGTTACGGCTTCTATTTCATTGTGACCGAAGAAACGCTCTGATTAAGTCGCGCACTTTCAAGTTCAATTTAAAATATTTAATGTGTTCGAGTCTTGAACTAAGTCCCTTCGGCTGAGACTTTCGGTCGTCGTAAAGTGAGTCTTTTACGAATAAAGTCAGCAGTGTTAAACCTTCGCGAAAAGAACTCAAGTGTGGATTAGGTGACTGTTATAGAACCCTGTATCGCACTACCACTATTGAAAAGTGTTCGTACACCTTTTCACTATTTAATTACTTCCGAGTTTATTCAATTTATCATCCGGTAAAACTCCGTCGGTGTTTTACAATAAACACGGAGATCCAACCGACAAAACAACTCACTCTCTTGCCCTTTCAAGCATCGAAAGGTATATGTAAGTTTATTTAATGTAACTTTTAAATCTGTTCTTACTCCTTATAATAAAACAATTATTCAAGCAACCATCTCTTACTGATTTTAAACACTGTACTCTGACACAGTCCGCGTAGGGCTGATAAGTGACACACAAACCCACAAACAAATAATTGGTCAGGTCTTACCAGCCTGATATAATCAGCACACTGGTCTCTCTCTTTTCCTATTTTCCATACTACCCTCGCCTATTGCTCGGGACGTCACAACATTGGCTACAAGTTACAACTTATTTCAATTTTCATATTATTTTGCACAATGCACATTGTGAAAAAACTTGTTTATCGAAAATATATTATTTTCGACTCAGAAACTTTAAATTTTAATCCAATTAATTTAATTCCGATAATCCACTAACAATCCTAATGGAGCCTATTAGAGAAGCAAATTGGTAATTTTGCAGCTTCCCATAAAATACAAACTAATAGATACCTAATAGAACCACCTTGAAGGTTGCACTTCGAATTTTAATCCAATTAATTTAATTCCGATTAGCTGGTAATAATCCTAATATAGCCTATCAGAGAAGAAAGTTTGTACTTTGTAACATTTAGAGTGAATGGATACCTCATTGGTTCCGATTAGAACTCATTAAAAAAATATAGCACAAAGAATATTTGTTTTCGAAAGCCTAATAGAGCCACATAGAAAGATTTTTTTAATTCCAATTTCCGTCCCAATAGTAGATTAAATACCGAATACAGCCGGTTAGAATCCAAATTGAAATAAAAAACGCTTCAGAACCATTTAGAACCGTATAGAAATAAAAGGGATCCAATTAACTATCTGAACGGTTTCTATTAATTAGTCAAGCATCATTTTTAGTAGGGTTGATTCAGAAGGTCTACTCAAGTACCTAATAGAACCTGTTAGGGAAGCAATTTCGTACTTGTAGCACTTGGAATAAAGCAGATCCCAAGAGTTTCCTAATAGAGCCGCCTAAAATATATCTCTTCAAATTTTAATCCGATTAATTCGATTCCAACAGGCCACCAAAATCCTAATAGAACCTGTTAGGGAAGGAATTTCGTACTTGGCGCTCTCGGAACAAAGCAGATCTCAATAGGTACCTTATACCCAGATAACAATACGTGCCGACACTTGATCTCCCCGGAAGGGTTGGAGACAAACGTGCCTACTAAATGCACGCGTCAGGCCGGCAGAGTCGGAATGTGACCGAAGGGCGAACAACGGTCCGGCACATTAGACGCCCGTCGGTCGTGTAAAGGGAGAGGAACGACGGGCCTGCGACTTGCACGACCGCTGCAGGCTGACAGTGCGAGTAGATTGAGATCGAAAACGCGCATGCGCGTTTTGGATCAGCTGTTCTTGTCGTGTGTATTATCTCGTGTGGCGTTCACCCGTGATTTTTCCCTCGGATTTAGCGCGACGTGAGTCGTTGCGGATCTTCCGGATGAATAAAAGGATCGACTTTTCCTTTTTGCGCAAAAAGGCGGACTGCTGTTTTTGGTTTGCCTTGCTTGCTGTGCGTTGAATAAAAAGTGGGTTAGTATATGGAACCTTGAAAAATTATAGTTCGGGAATATAATAAAGTACAGAGGCCAACCTAACCTCCCTTTCTAACGCGAAAACTCTCAATGTTAATAAAATAAAATTTCTTCCTCCAAATAGCACGAAAGGTAATGAAATTCTGCGTATAATAAAGTCCAAGTTGAAAGAAAAATGTCAATATTATAAAAAGATTTATCTTTTTATAAAAATAACATTTTTAATTTTTCTTTCAACTTGGACTTATTATACGCAGAATTTCGTCATTACCTTTCATGCTATTTGGAGGAAGAAATTTTTGTTTTATTTACATAACAAAAGAATTTTTCAATTTTAATCTACTCGCACCGTAGAGGGAAGCTCGCACACTCAGCCTGCATTTTACCGGACCGTCGATCATGCACTTCGCCGGACCTCGTCGCTCCCGCCTGTCGGGCTGGCATATAGACATCAATGGTGTGCACATTAAGGTGCATATCTGCCGGCACGTCGGTCCGATCGATCGGACCGTGGGCCGGCAGATCGCTTGCAGTCGGCGGGCATTTTGCTATCTGGGGAGCCACTTAAAATACATCACTTCGAATTTTAATCCAATTATTGATTTCAACATGCCACTAAAGTACCTAATAGAACTGTCAGGGAAGCAATATCGTACTTGTAGCACTTGGAATAAAGCAGGTCCTAATAGGTACCCAATAGATCCGCTTAAAACACATATCTTCGCATTGTAATCCTATTAATTCGATTCCAACATCCCACTAAAATACCTAATAGAACCTGTTAGAGGAGCAATTTCGTACTACGAGCACTTCGAATAAAGCAGATCCCAATAGCTACCTATTAGAGCCGCTTAGAACACATCACTTCGAATTTTTTCCGAATAATTTCATTCCGAAGGTCCAATAAAATACCTAATAGAACCTGTTAGGGAAGCAGTTTCGTACTCCTATTGCGAATAAAGCAGATCCCAATAGGAATCTATTAGAGCCGCTTAAAACACATCACTTCGAATTTTAATCCGAATAATTTAATTCGAAAGGTCCGATAAAATGCCTGATAGAACCTGTTAGGGAAGCAATTTCGTACTTGTAGCATTTGGAATAAAGCAGATCCCAATAGGTACCTAATAGATCCGCTTAAAACACATAACTTCGCATTTCAATCCGGGTAATTTCGTTTCGAAGGTCCAATAAAATACCTAATAGAACCTGTTATAGAAAAACAATTTTGTACTTAATATTATGTCAAGTAAAATAATATCTCATTGTATCCACGTAGATCCTGTTAGAAAAATTTAAAAAAAGAACGTAAGTACCGCATAAGACCGGTTAGCAACCAATTAAAAATAAGAATCCTATTAGAAACCAGTTAGGACCATATAAGATTCCATCTGCATCCTACACGTTTTCTAAACGGCTTCTATTGATACCTTTCATTTTTACTAGGGCATACAGGGTGTCCCAGACTCAAGTGTCCGGACTTATATGGCTGTATGAAAATCAAAAAAATAAATCGAAAATTCCTTTTCCAAAAATCAGTTGAATTTTTAGTTTTCGAGTTATTAAATATTTAAGCTGGGCCAAGCAGGAGCGCGCTATAAACAATCGTGTGTACGTGAGCGAAGGTCCAACGTAGTGTGGTGACTGCTGTTCTCCCCTAGCTAACCCCACCACGGCGCTCGCTTCAATACACTCCGTTAGACTCACGCTCCGGTACGCACGACTGTTTATACCGCGCTCCAGATTGGTCCAGCTTAAATATCCAACAATTTTTGGAAAAGGAATTTTCGATTTATTTTTTTTTATTTTTATACAGCTATATAGGTCCGGACACTTGACTCTGGGACCAAAGATATCATAAACGTAGATGCGGTACGGGGTGTCAGAGTGGGGGAACTATATATATATATATAGGACATCACATTTTCTGTCATATCGAGGTGCTGCCCTCACCGTACTACGAAGTCGAGCGCTTGTTTTCTCATTCTTCGTAAAATATGACGGTAAAGCAGTTGAAAGATTTTTTAAGTTTAGAAAAGTTTGACAAGCATCGCTTTATAAACACCGCACTTCCGAATATAATAATAAATGGCGCAATGTCTAGGCACACCGAAAATACGTATTTGGAAAAATTAATGAAAAATTAATAATGACAGAAGCACTGATATAATAATAATAATAGTAAGTAATAAGTATATATAATAAGTAATATTAAAATCGGAGACTGAGGGATTTCTTTTTGTCTGTCAAGATGGCGTTATAGACACCTTAGTTTACCGCGAGCGCATAATGAATATACCTGTAGGCGATGCCAACTGCCGAGCGTGCAAGCAAGAGCCAGAAACACTTGGACATGTCCTCAGTGGATGCTCAAAATATGCACGATACGGGTACATAGAGAGACACAATGTGGCTCTAAAAGTGTTATATTACCATCTGAGGCACTTCTATGGTATTG